>JARJEC010022731.1:0-10080 GCA_030264575.1 Tachinus sp. AB-2021
CTGTTTCCTAATTCGACAAGATTGTCCATCAATAATGTAATGTAAAGGTTGTTTATATGTGTTTGGGATTATGCAATCACATAATATATTTTTGTAGGCTATAACAGAAAGTTAATGTTTCTGGCCACACTAGGATCCAGAAAGTTAGCGTTTGCAATTACCGTAACTAAACGTAACAGTTCCCTACTGCAAAACACTTTCTGGTCGGATATAGCTACCGGGAAGTGTTTGACATTACGAAATTGGCACTGTCACTGTTGCAACAGTTACAAATAAATCAATGAAATGTTAAATTGAAAATCGCATAAAAATGTTGTGTTCACCACTACCGAAATATTCTTTTACCGGTGCTTCTCTATCTTTTCAACTTGAATTTGAAACTAATCAATTCCAATCTGGGAATAATCAATTTCAAATTGGAACTAATAAAATTCAAATTGGGACTAGTCAATTTCAAATTGAGAATAATCAATTTCAAATTGGGACTAATAAAATTCAAATTGGGACTAGCCAAATTCAAATTGGGAATAATCAATTTCAAATTGGGACTAAACAATTTCAAAGTAGGACTTATTAATTTCAAATTACACCTGATAACAATTTCAAATTAGGATTAATCAATTTCAAATTGAAAATAATCAATTTCAAATTAATAATCAATTTGAAATTGAGAATAATCAATTTTAAATTGAGAAAAATTAATTTCAAATAGAAAATTATTATTTCAATTTAATATATTTAAAACTATAAACTGTTATTCACAATTTGAAATTGATTATTCCCAATTTAAAATTGATTAGTCTCAATTTGAAGTTGAAAAGAACTGTTTGTTTAAAGACAGTCCCGAGTGTTAGGAAAAGCGCGCTGTGCACTATGCGAATTCTTTCCAGTTTTACTCTTTAAATCAAATGTACCGCACCCACAGTATTTTTATTTTAAGTTATTTATTAAAAAATAGTAGCACTGCGCTGCTATGTATTGTACCAGTGTACCAACTTTCAGCGACAAATCTTATAAAATACTATGTGGAACAGTGAAAATACAGCAACTCTCTCTAAAAACAAACTTAACGTATGCTAAACATATGTTTTTAAAAGAAAATCTGCACTGCAATACCGCTTATCTTTTATCGCCCTTTTAATATCTGTCGGAATAGTGCAATACAATTCTGCAATGAGTTAAAGGTTCCAGATAAACAGTTTCTGTTTATATGAAACCCATAACTTGCAAAAAAACAGAAGGTGCAAAAACATCAGAAAATTACGCAAAAACGACGGCAATCACGAAGACCCTAGTCGTACTGATCGACTAGTCGATCAGTACTTCAACAGGCATGCGAACCGATAAATCGTGGAGCTGTGAAGAGAATGTTAACAGAGTTCAGAAAATATATAATATTTTTGCTATTAGATCCATGAAAATTCTTAAAAATCCTCTCAAAAAGCGATGCAATTTTCCTATTGGGATAATCAAGCTGTATTTTTTAAAGGCCATTACAATAACAATAAATTGATATGTTCACTTGATAAATACGTTTTTTCTACTGAAACTTTAAAAATGGTGCTATAAATGTTTAGTTTCAACAAGATGGTCATGCCGCATTGATAAGCATTGGCGAAAGTTTTTAAGAATATGTTGTTCGAACAATGCGTTTCAAGTTCGTTTACGAACCTCTTACCAGTATGATCACCAAACTTGTTCTTTATGTAATTCTGTGGGGCACTTAAAAGAACGTGTTCAAGTTTTTATGTCACTCACCAAACCATAAATTAAAATTACACAAATAAAATATATTAAATTATACGCCAGGTAATAGGTTTGACTGACGACAGGCTCGCCTGCTGGCCGGCTTGATAGCCATCTCCTAGTATCGCCACTAAATACCCATTTAGCTGGCTAATATAAAAAACTATAAAACCGCTAACTTTAATGAATTTAAAACATAACCCAACCTAACTTCAATGGAGTTAAAAGATGCCATTACAGAATGTAAGTAGAGTACGGGGTTAAGAAGGAGACTGCTCTCATCGACCACACGTCTCAAATTTGCAAATAATGCCGACAGGAGTAACACAACAGAACTAATGTATCAAGTATTTGTTACTAGATGTCCTGATGCCACTTAGCTAAGTAAAATTTCGTACCGACCATTGGCAGTGTTGTCAGATTAGTTATTGCGCAACTTTCTAATGCGCACGGTACAAGGTTCGCACGGTACACATTTTTATATATAAATTTCGCACACGTTACTATACATGTAGAGAATCTGGGGATACTACATAGATATATATATATATATATATATATATATATATATATATATATATATATATTATACCGATAATAATCGCACAATTTCCCGGTTACCATATGCTCTATATTAAAAACAAAAACATTGTTGCGTCGCTATTATATAATCATAGCAGTCATAAGTCATGTTTAAAATGATTTAAGTCTTAAGTCATAAACCATTTTTTAAATCACAAGGCTCAATATATTTTTAAAATCAAAATTATTTAAAGTCATCATTTTAATTAAAAAAATTAAATCATAAGTCACAAGTAATTTTTTTTAATTATAATGCTTTAAATCACATGTCACAAGCCAGTTTTAAAATTAAAATGATTTAAATCTTAAGTCACAAGGTATTTTTAAAATTAAAATTATTTAAATCACAAGTCATTTTTAAAATCAAAATATTGTAACTCATATGTTATATTTTGGCAAGCGATTTAAACCTGTGTTTAAACTATACGTTTTTTGTGAATTGTAACTTCAATAGTGTTGACAGGTACACTTTAAAGATGTAATTTCGATTTATCGTTTCAATAAATTTCTTATTTTTTATATATTTAAGTTAAAAGATTTTAAAATAGGCTTTCTTGCACCTGTTCTCTTTAATAATTATAATCTGACATAATTTGATGTGAAAGTATTATAAGTTCCAAAACACTACAGTATATACTATCTATAGTGTCTACACTATACATTTAATTTATTGTCTATGTTACTTGTACACACTTCAAGCGTGTACTATATGAAAAATTAACGTATGTAATGATAACTCACTCATGTTTTAAACAATTCATTTAATTATATATTATAAGCATTTGTTCAAAAATTATGTTTATCATTATGTACGTATGTTTGGCATTAGAGGTATATTTGCTTGTTGTATGGTCAGTACCAAGACAACAACAAGAAAAATAGAAATGGTTTCATAAATGACAGAGAATGAATGATTATTAAGAGCAAAAATAGAAAATAATTTCACGAATGAATGAATGAATGGCAATACCTCATTCTAGATCATTTATAAAATTATTTTCTTTTTTTTCTTGAAAATGACCAAATAAGTCAAAAGGTTAGTTTTAGTCGCAAATATAACAGCTACAGTAAGAATTTTTTAATACCTTTATTATAAAGTTAAGTATAAAAAAAAATGTTTAAATCATAAATAATGCACAAAATTACTCAATAAGTACAAAATAGGTTTTGTAATTATTTTAAATTATTGTACAGTAGACAGTACAAAATTATAATTCCATATCTTTGTGACAAAGAATGGTTAGAAAATACATTATTCCAATACGATGCGATTCTGATTGTGTGATTAAGAATAAACAGTGTATAGAAAAGTAGATAAAAAGCAATTTTTATGCAATGAATACAATGCTAAACTGATTTCGTTAGTTAATGTGGTTCTGACTTGTACGACTTGTACCAAAATTTGTCGAAACATTATGTTTAAAAACATTTTAGAACTTGAATTCATTTATTTATATTACTTTTAATTTAATATAATATAAAATTATAAATAGAAAATGTAAGTATATATATATATATATATAATTGATTGCAGTTAATGAATTAAATCAGATTTGCCATCGTCTTGAATTTTCGTTGCTCGAAAATTAAAACCTTAATGCATAATGAAATTTTAGTCCTGCACTTTAATGGCAGGGGTGTTCCTAACAAACCAAAAGAAATTAACCGCTCCGCTTTACTCAGCGAATTACTTTCTTTGTCGCCGTCCTTTCCCCTTTCGTAGGCCGACCCGGGCTTGTTGCCTGCCGCAGCACATCCAGGAAGATAGCGCGCATAAAACGGCGGACCTAAATAACGTTAGGAAATTTAATTACGTAACAAAGTGCGTATAAAATGTCAAGAAACGGGACAATGTGCCCAAAAAACATGATTTAATCCCCGCTAAATATCCTTAAATATACACCCACCCCCCCATAGCACGGAATTGCTATAATTACAATTCGGAATTAAATTTCGTGGCACTTCAAGCCAACCAACTGTTTGCAATGATGTGCCTGATGGGAGTTTTTCAGTAGGGGAGAGTTGAATATTTTCATTGAAATAATAAATGGATAGGAAAGTCATCAGGTTTATAGGTTGAAAATTAACGTGGGCTTGTATGCCGGCAATCCCGCAAGGTTTAACTGCAGATGAAAGTATTGAAACACGAGGACAGCCGTTGTTCGGAAAAATTGGTGGAACGCGAGGGGCATTATTTACGATGCGCAACGACGACGCTGCGCACCGCTAGAAAAACCTATTACTTTGATTTCTTTCAATTCGATTCATTTCTATCGTGCCGAACCGCCGGGATTTATGGTAGAGGCACATATTTTATTTATGTGGAGCGATCATGTCGCAATGCCACTTTTATTGCGGAATGTTTCCACTCGAAAAATATTCTATTTACTGTAAAATTTCATACCATATAACCCAATATTTTTACACACAAATATACAATACCTAGTTTTATACAGCAGAGGAAATTTTATTGAAAACTATTTCATTCGATTGCAGATTTAATTCTTTAGTTCAATTTTTTGTGGTATATGCAATCTTTCTAGAAGAAGAATGTTTAATTCTATAGGAAACCACAATAGAAATAACACGTACAATTATGTATGTATGTATGTATTTTAGTTTCATTTGCTAGTCAATAAAAAACGAAAATTCTATTCTAAAGCTCTATTCTTTGGCCAATTTGAAGTAGAAAATATATATCTTGTGAAAATAATGTAAGGCCTTCAGCTATCAAGAATATTTCTTCGGCAAAATGCAATTAAAAATAATCCAATATTTATTTTATTTTTTAGTCCTTCTAATATACACTTTATTAATATTTAAAAAAAAAATGTAAATTATAACCTTCTAAAATATTTCCGTAGTCGAAAAACATATTTTAAAGAAATAAGTTTAGAGAAGACCGTTGTATTTCTCAGAGAAAGTATCGACGCTAAACAATACAAGGATAAATTTTTAGAGCATATTGTGGTTCCTTATGAGGGTGCTCTGGAAAAATATCTTCTATTGCAAGATAATGCACACCACGCAATATTACGTATGAGTTGAAATATGTTGGACAACAAGAAATAAATTATTATCTGTTCTAACTGTCCAGCTTACAGTGCGGATTTTAACCCCATTGAACACATATACGTAGATGTTCTTGCAGAATTATTATTAGCACTCCAACAAGAACGGAATAGAATTCTACAGTCGTTGAAAGTTTAAAGAAAAAACAAATTGAAAAAAGAGATATGCATTTGTGCTAACATGTTACTTAAGTCATTAGTAATAATTAAATTATAACTACACCGGTTTAATTCTGTTTCCTTTCATTTAATTAGTAGCCTCTTATGTTTTTTGAGCAATGTATCATTAAATATAAGTTTCTCAAAAGTTACCCACCTCTGAACTTCAGATGCAGTTTTATATGAAATCAAAACTTTAAAGAATCTGCAAAAGCTAGTACCCACAAAAAGTCTATCGCAATAATGAATGTTGGTTTTTAAAATAATTGTGTAAAACATAAAATAACCAGCTATGATCCTTTAACGTAGGCTGTCAAGGTTTTCTTTGTACCTTTTGTACCTACATATTATCTCTAAAAGAACCTTGCTTTTTAACTAGCGAGAAAGATGTACACGCATCTTTTTAAAAATATCAGTTTTGCTAAAATGACGTAGGTCTGGCCAGAACTGCCATCTTATTCTATTAGAAGAACATGCCAATAATCATTGTTAAAAACTCCTATTGCAGTGAGAACGCCCACTTTTTATCACACCTTATAAGTATTTAATCTTGGAATATAATATTTCCATGTCATTCCCCTTCGAAAATAAAATCAATTTGTAAAGAAATGTGTAAATTGAATAATATGTGACCGTGTGGTATTTTTCAAAAATTAAAATTTGCATTTAGTAATGATTTACTGTTTTGCTTTATTATTGTTTCTATTACATCCAATAAGCTATCATACCAAATATTATTAAAAAGTCACAATCAGATTTTAGAATACAATAAATATGGCAATTTTTAAAGTTTGATTAAAATATAAAGTGATGTATTGATAAATTGCATTTAAAATGTTTTTCTAACTAACAAAATGTAACGCTCCTTGAAAGTACAACATTAATATTTGAAAATGAAAATGAATGAAAAAAATCAATATGATTATTCGTTAGTTGCACTTGTAGAGGATTTAAAAATAGTCTTAAAAATAAATTCTATCAACTAATTTCTCACAATCTTGGCAAGGAATCGTGAAAAAATACATAAAAAATACTCCAACCGAAATGTGAATTGATGCCGGACAAAACTCTCAAATGCCAACTGTTCTAAGATTAATATCGTACAAGGGGAAAATTTCTCGCCACATTAAAGCTAACTAGATGATTTTAATAATGCGTAATGATGGCACGATGAAGGAGAGGTATAAGCAAACAGCTACATTATTTCACATCTCATCAAATATTATTATCGTTGATTTAAAAATAAATACACAGTCTGCAATATGGGTGAAATTTTTATTTTTATAATTGGACGGCATTTAGTTTGGGTACTAATATATTGCGGAGCGATTAAAAGTCTTGGCAAGGAGCAACACCGAAGCCGCGTCCATCGCGACCTCATCACTAATTATACAATGGAAATTCTTGAAATAATTAGAGCGGGCGGGCGTGTGTGTAACCGCAAAGACGCGCTATGTATATTAAAACGATTGAACTGTTTGTGAGCTATTTTATTTTAAAACTTCTGCGAATTGGAATCACAGATTTCCACGAGTCTTTGGTGCCATAAAATTATGTGAAAATATTTAAATATTATAAATTTTATTGTGCAAATAAAATTATGCTATTAAATTTTTATTTGTAAAATTTTACAAAAAGAAACCTTAAAATTTTATTTTGAATATTAAATCATATTATTTTCATAAGTACCACACAATATATTAATTATTTCGAAGACAATCTTCAATATAAAAAAAACGATAGCACATATTCTGCTAATCTTAATAGGCCGAAAGAAAAGTTTTAATATATTAATGTACGATCGTAAATCTTTATCGTACGTACAATATGCAGTAATTTTGTTTGTGCATCTAACTATAATTAAAATTACATTAAAATGTACTTACAATTTTATAACATATGCGCACCACTCACGTCAGTGTAAAACTACCTAATAATCAATTTGTTATAAGTTATAACACTTATAACACTTACAACTTTAAAAGTCCGTTGACACGTTTAGAGTGCAATCTTCAAGCTCTGTTCAGGTAGCTTAACATATACCATTTTTATATTAAGTTAAACGAGTAAAAATGCGGAAGTGAAAATTTAACATAGAAGGATCGTAATTTATTCATCAAAAGAAGGCAATAAACTTAAAAATATCTATATGGGAATAGATACTCTATATTGACATAACTGGAACTACCGCGTTATAACGGCCTAGTGAGACAACTTATGTCTATTATGAAAACCGCAGTTCATCTTTTTAAAGGTGCGTTTATACTAGATAAGTCCAAAGTTCTGCCCAATGAGACAGTGAGCGGGCAGGACAATGAGCAATTATGAATATAAACACGCTAGCAGCGTCAGCAGCATGTAATTGGCGTGATCTGTAAATCTTCTTATATATAAAAAAATTACTATAGTTATTTCTAATTCAACTTCTGACAAAAATATGTTGTTGACAAGCAATACAAATAAATACGTAATAAAATAAGTTGATATTTGTCCAATATTTCCAAGGAAATTGAATGCAAGTTTAAAAATATATAAGCATATTTTTTAAATATAATATAATATATTTAATTAAATAATGAATGTAAAGGCCCGTTACATTTGTCACTTTGGATGTTCTTCCCGGATGAATCATCGAAAGTGAAACGCGTAAATGAATTTTGTATCATCGTCATCGAAAGTGAACGCTAAATGGCATAAACAGTATTTACACCTGTTCATTTCGGATGTACATTCCGGATGAAAGCATTAATCGAAGATGATCATCCATACTTTCAATTTACATATTTTTGGGCACAATAATATGATAATAAAACAATAAATAATAATACTTACAATATAAATTGATGTTTGGTAGATGTTTTGTGAAAATTATTCATATTAATAATAAATACAATTCAATTTTTTGTATTTTATAATAATAAATAGAGAACGGTTTATAAAAAAGAACGAGAGCTGTAACTTCTTTATTTATTATCCTATTTAGGGGGAGATCCGTCATCGGACGCCCGGTAGATGTGAAACATCAAAATCTATTTTTCAATTGCTGTGCAATTTTCAGCTCCATATTGTTACTGTCATTTATAATATTGTTTGTCATGACCAAGTGACCATAGCAACCATTAGATGTTTCACATAAGAAAATGATCAACTTATTTATTTCGCTCTTGATTTAAATGCTTTTTATAACGTGTACGAGTTCGAAATCTAATTATATTAACATTAGTTATGTCGATTATCTTGATAAGACTTATTAGAGTATAAATGTACGTTATGGTTTCGTAGTTGATTAATAAAAGTATCGATTTGGGGTTATGTACAGGCAAGCGCACGCCACACATGCATCAAAACTTGTAACGAAATCCATACGATTATACTTCGAGTCTATCGAGGTATGTTTACCTTACGCTAACCGGTCACGCATAAATATTAAAGCAACCCTTTTACCGGAATGGAGGACAAGTTATTGATAATCGATACACATCGAAACTATTGAATGTTACTTTAACTGCAGAAAGTTTCCCTGTATTCGAGAACTTTTATCATAGTTTTATCTGTGTTCCCCTTAAATTTGAATTTCATATACAGAGCAAGAAATAAAACGAAGACAGTTTAAAGTTGCCCAGATTCCTTGAACGCGCACACACAGACAATATATATGAGGCATAATGGGTTTAAATATAAACCACGGGCAGACAAAACAAATCAATTCTTAAAGATATACAGGCTAAAACATGCACGATGTGAGCGATATCCAATATGATTAATAACAAGTGTAATATATCATATTGCGATAAGAGTTGTGTATGTACATTCATTTAAAATATGTTTCTGGGTTATGTACACACATATATTCGGCTTGAAAGGGCGTTTTAAATAAAATATTGCCAGTCGGCGGCGTACACCACCACACCGAAACCACTCACTCACTGCGTCGTGCATCTAAGCAAATTTTCGCAAAAGGAGACCGCCAGCAATGGATAGCGGTTGCACGCCTTCGAAAAATTCAATTTGAAATTTTCTTGTTGCTCTTGGCCCGTTGCGGGTTTCAATCAAAGATAATGCTCGGGCGCGCGCTGATTTCATCAAATGTTTCGGGCCCTGCCGGTATTAAAAACAAATAAAGAAGGGAAGAGAGAGGAAGGAGACACGATAATGATGAGGTTGGAGCTCTGAATTTCATGCAATGTTTTTTTGCTAGTTCATTCTTCGTTTCTCATTATTTCGCATTGCACTTAATATGAGTGTGCGGGCGTCTACGGTGGTGAATTTAATCGGGAACAGGTGAGATATCTAATCTCTACGGTTCGGAATCATTGGTTAGTCTGAAAATCTCTGAATATGTCGGGTTGATTGTGTGTGGTAATCTACAGAGTGTGAAGTATTATAGGAAAATTATATTTCGGTTTCTGTCGGCAGTACGGCAGAATGGATATATACGATTAACATCGATACGTATAGGTAAGCAGCTTATGCCGTGGTCCGTGCTTGGATGGGTGTCCGAGGGCGCAGTGTCCTTGCTAGA
>JARJEC010022781.1:0-17035 GCA_030264575.1 Tachinus sp. AB-2021
TTTCCTTTCCATCTCACTTCTTGGAGTGCTGTTATATCCATTTTATATTTTTCTAGTTCTTCAGCTATTGTTTGCATTTTGCCTGGTTGTTACATTTTTTGAATGTTCCATGTGCCTATGTTTATTTCCAGTCTTGTGTCCTTTCTTTCATGCCTTTTTCGTTGCCGTGCAGTCAGTCTGTTTTCTGAGGCTCTATTGTTTGGCTTCGCAACAGGATGTTTCTTATGGTGTGGGGTTGTTAACCCTGCGCCCAACCCTCTTTTCGGAGGGCCATTTCTCCCGCTCTCGTTTGTCCCTGACCACATCTTGTATATAGATTGGTTACCACGTCTCAGATCTGGTTGTTCAGGTTACCAGGTTCACCACGTGGAGGTGAAAGTCGGAATTGGGTGGGAGAGACTATGCGACTATCTCTTCCTGTTCGATAGTCGTGTGGTGCGCATGCACTATCCCGTTTTGAACCCTATAATTGAGACTGCTATTCTTTAATTTTTAAACAAGGCATATCCGCACTATTGAAAAATAAATCCAAGTTTAACGATGCCTAGAAATCGCTAAGAAGTTAGCTTGGTCCCACTGATATGCAAATTTTTTAAACTTTAATTTGTTTTTTATATTCATCGGTAAATTGATGTAATAACAAATATGATGTACACAGTTATTACTTAAAAGATCATTAGCAGGGCATACCGAAAAATTTTGGTGCGTGGAAAATACTTAATCTAAAACATATTACAGCTATTCAGAGATGAATTAACTTGGAAAAGGTTTAAATATCCAAAAGTTTCTGAAATTTTTTTATCAGTACCATTGTTGATATTTGCAAATAAAACTCTCAATTCTGCGTTATGAAGTTGTGCAGATGGAAGATTGTAGTCTCCACAAATGATTGTTTTGGCATTGATTTTACTATACTCTCGACTACTTCACAATGTTGCTCATATTTGGATATAGGTTAATTCACCATTGGATTAAATATACTACACCTATTATATTTTTATCCAACTTGTTATTGACTGATGTAAACCACTACCGCTAGATTTGTTACTATTATTGTTGTTTCTGTCAGTTTTATAAATGTTCTAAGAATCCAAACCTAATTTACTATTATTTAGCCATTTAGACTCTACAATAATAATTTTGTCGTGAAATGAATTGTAAACATTTACCCTAACATTGAATAAAATTGATTTTAACCCGCCAACATTATTTAACATATTTCACGGCTATGTTAGATTCCCCTGCATCATGTGTTTGAAACGTATCTCTTAGTATAACTGTAAACAGTTTTGAAGAGCTGTTATCTTCTTTATGGACATCTATTCTGATTTATATAAAACCTGTTCTAACTTTTTTCTTGATTTATATTGTATATCTAAAATCGACACATTTTCTCTCTACGCTTCCTATGATGGGCTACAATTCCAATGTTTTGTATTTGGTACGAAAAGTGAATTTTTGCACCTCAATTGAAGTACTTACAACCTACATTACTACCTGGTCTGGGAAAAATATTGTAAGCTAGCTCAGTCTGTTAGTTACAATGCATACTTAATTAAAAAACTGTTAAATTGCAATGAAAAAGCGGAGAGGCAAATCGGAACAATTTGAAGAGTGGGCTGGGATACAGGTAGTAAGCGAATGGGACTGGGGACGCGTGCATTCCTTATACGCATTGACTTGTGTATCCGTAATGCATAGTTTAATGAGTAGCAGAATAGCTGTGCATAAAGAATATGGATAAAACATATGGCACTGACGCTAACATTTAATTTTCAGTACAAATATTATAATAAAATTGCATCGGTTATTTAGAAAAGGAAACATATCCTTTTTAAATATTGTAAGAGTCCAATGTAATTTCTTAAGGTAATTAATCACCTATTTAAGGGAGAAAAATATATGTTTTCATTACTACAAATGATCGTAGTAAGCAAATATGTATCAAAATTGCTTTAGCAGTAAAAAATTTAAATAGCCAAAAATTATTAAGGGCATTGCACATCCGGCAGATTGGCAAAGATGCGCGGTGCTGCGCAGCTAGTCATTTTATTATACATTGTTCTATGCCGATCTCCCATATGCGCGATGCCCTTTAATAAAAGGTTTCACATCTATTGTGTCTGCGCCAAGTACATTAATATATTTTTTATTTACAGATGGCAGTAAAAAGATTGGAGCTTCCATCAATAAGGCTAAAACATCGGCGAGGACATTTGCAACGCGTGTCTTCACCGCCATCTGCAATTGTACGAACTCCGTCAAAAGTGCCGTGGTGAATAGAAATTAATCAAAGAGACACCTTGAATCAGCCCCTTTTTCCTTTTCTTTTTCAGATATTAGATCATACACCTTCAGTCAACCCACTGCACCTCAACCTTGCAAAACTTGCAAACCTAATAATCCTCCACAGATTTTAACTGACCAACCGCAGATTAAAACTGAATCATCTACTCCTTCTCAATCTCCTAATTATTTTGATCGTATTTCAAAACCAAGGGCTTCAATTCACGTGCCTTTGGAACAACTAATTTCACCAAAAACGCCAACAAGTCCCAAACCTGAAAAGAAATATTCATCATCTGAAAAGAATTATAAAATACGACCGTTTTCAAAGGAAATGTACAAATATGAACTTGAACGTTACCCCAGAAGTGAACAAGATTCCCAACGTAGTAGCCTGCAAACTAGAAGAAGTACTATTCCCTTCGATCAGAGCAAAGATCCTAGGGAACCAGTATATTCACAACAGAATAATATTTCTTTAGAACAAAACAAAACAGCAAAAAAGTATACAAAAAAAGCGTAGTCCAGAGTAAGAGAAAATGTTTTTTTGCTAAAAGAAAAGTTATTTCTACTCTCAATCGAATACTTTTGATTGAAAGGAAAAAATAATTCATTTTAAACTAAATGAAGATGAATCAAAAATATTATTATATATTAATAACATACCAAAAAACAATTAAATTTATATTTTGACCCATTCGAAACATAACCTTCTCTACAATAAAAACTATATGTATAGATAAATGCTTATAAAAATTGCATTTCGAAAATCACGCATATTATGTTTAAATCTCTTCTTCGCAGAAAAAAGTAAACACAATATACCCATCACCAAAAGTCGCTTTTCAAAACGACGAGCAATAGGTACCAAGAAATAGAGCATAGTTTTGTTGATAGGAAGGTGCACTATTTTTGATATTGCAATGGAAATAAATAAGGAACCAATTTTAGATTTTACAAAACAGTAAGTAAAAATTAATAAACTAAATCAAGGTCAATTATAATAAATTTGGAGGGAAGGGAATCGGAATGAGATCAAGTTGCTGCATAATTTACCATACCAAGAAATACACGAAGCAAAATTAGCGGCAGTAAATGTGTAGCTTGATATAAAGATTTTTTAAGGTATGTTACTTTGTGTATTTTTTGGAGAACCATCCATTAAATGTATCAACCAATACTGCTATATATAAATGTTTGTGATTGTTAGATCGATGTCCTCCCATCCAAAAATAAAACAAGAATTTCAGCACAATATATTTCGACAATCAAAAAAAAATTTTCTGCTGATAATCGCAAATTGAATCATGTTGATATTGATATTATAAAAAACGCTTGTCACAAAAGTCTGTCTAATGTTTAACTAAGTATATGTATACACGGAGAAGTAGGGTTATCTGTATTATTACTATTTTTGGTTTTATCGATGCAGTGAAAAAATATTTTGTGACGGACTTATTTAAAATAGTTGATATCGAAATGAATATTTTTAAGTATTATACGACAATGTAGATTCTGAATATTCTTTTGCTGCATCTTTGATTGGTGCTTCCTGCTAGTCGACAATTTAATATTTGCTTTGAGTGGTATGCTGATTTGATTTGTCCGCTCTTGATTGAAATCGATCGACTTAATCTAATCTCTGGAGATAGAAAGCTGCTCGCGCTTCTTAAATTGTCAACTGATGGGATTTTCTTGTAGATAATAGAATAGTGATTGTGGGAGCAAATATATTGATATTGATAGCAATAATAAAAAAAAGTATTAAATTGTTAACATAATAATATCATTTGATTTAATTAAAATGTTATGTTTATTTTAGTTTTTAACAATGATGTGTATATGTTTCATGTAAAGAATAAATGTGTAATACGTAGTTTTGTTTTAATCTGCTAATTACATTTAATTTTGTTTTTGTGCTTATGTTTCAAGTTATTCCATAATATTACAGAATAATCTTCAACCGCATGTAGCTAGGGCAAACACTGGCTTTAAATGTCTGCATTAAGATGGTTGGAGCAAATGGAGCTCATTCTTGCATTATAAATAGAGACCGGATTTCTAGCATTTACGGTTACGCTAAGTATTTATATATATACAAAATTTCTTTAAATGTCCAGGAATTAGAGAAAAACAATCACTTTTTTATGATTATTTGCTTCTTTCCAAATTTACACTTGTTTTAAAAGGCCATGCTTATTTAAAGCTTTTTTAAGCTGGCCAACAAAACAAAATTTATTAAAAAAAATATATTTTTAGGTAAAAACAAATTATTTAGCACAATATTTTATTTTCACTAATCGTTTGACCAACAAAACACAACAATGAAATTACTCAACACACCAACACATTTTTTAATCGATCAAGCACAAACATGCAATAGAACGGTAGTGTAAAAATTATCCAGAATTATGTTTATATTATTTACAATGTTGTCAGCAAAACAATAACTTGTCTTGAGAAGCATGCAATTGTGTTGGCTAAATCAATTAAAATAATTGATAATTTTAAAGATGACATATACAGTTCTAGTAACTATTGGTCAAAAAGTAAAACAGAAATTTGAATACATTTTTAGAAGGTAATACTCATCAAAATACTAGTAAAGCTGGACATACCACCTCTATTCATAAAATACATTCAATCATTTCTAACAAACAGGATATACACCATGACACCAAACAATAACAAAATCACCCGAAGAAGTAACATTGAGCTACTGCTACGTTCAATACTAAGCCCCCTATTCTTTTCAATATATACACTAGCGAAATATTTAAAAATCTGAACATGAAGATAATACAATATGCAGACGACATGGAGATTTACACGAGCAACTCGCAAATAAACAAAAACACAACTAACCTTCAAATCAACTTAGAAATACTCAAAAACTTACTACACGAATTTAATCTAGACATAAACCCAAGCATGTGTACAACCATGCACTTTAGCAGAAAACATGAGAACACCAGAACACGAAACATTAAAATTAAACGGAACAGAAATACCAGTAACAAAATAACACAAATTTCTCGGCATATGGCTTGACCGAAAAATGAATTTCAACAAACACCTAAAAGAAATAGTAGAAAAAGTAAAAAAAGATACAAATATACTGAAAGCTCTTACATTAGCAAAAAAAGCTACTAAACAAGAATCGATGCTAAACATTTACAAAACGTTAACAAAACTAAATATACATTATGGCCTACTCATATATCCAAACAGCCTGCCAAAGGCACAATTGAAAAGATTACAAACAATACAAAACACCTGCCTCAGAATATAGTCTAGGAGCTCTCAACACAACACCAATTACGCCCTACTCAGCGAATCCAGAGAACTTTCTATTCAATTAAAAATAAAAATAGCCCTACCTACATACCTCTCAAACACAACAATTCATCAACATATGTTTATGATCATATTAAAACAATAGTATACATTAATAAAGTGAACGCCAGAGAAGAGTTGCATATACTCGCTCGTTCGTTGCAGTGATCTTGATAATGTTTATTAATATGATTGGCTGAAATTTTGTGAGGAAAATAGTCTGTAATATTTTTAGTGAGTTTGTTCATCTTTGTACGTAATATTTGATAAGATTTCTCACAAATTTTCTGTAAGCCGTCAATAGGCTATGTGTTTTGCTCAGATTTTTCATAAAAGACGCATAACTTATCTTTTAGTAAACATTGTTTGTTGCCAATTTTCTATCTACCAGAAACAATCCCTATATCATTTAATGCCTTTTTAAAATTTTTATAGATCACAGATAATCTATAATAAGCAATATTTAGGATCTGTACATTTCACTTTACTGCGCGACCAACCGCGTTAGTGTTCATTTTGTTCATTTTGTTCAAATTTTGTTATAAAAAACACAAACAAGATAACGAGTAATTAAAAATTACAGAGAAATATTTTAGTTTGTCAATTCTGCTTTACCTTTAGGAACGCAAGTACATTGTATTGAAAAATATCCAGGATATTTTAGTTTGTCAATTCTATAAATAAATTATATTTTGTAGCCAACGTTAAAAATATTTAGTTTATTTGTAATATAAAATATACTAGTTTTTTTTTCAAAAATCAACTATTTAAACAATAATTATCCATGTAAATAATATTTAAACTTTATTTGTCTAACTAAAAATTATCTTATACATCAAGAAACTATTGTGAGCAAAATGCCCACCAATCAGGTAATTATTATGTAGCGACCAACGCCGGTTAAATAAATCGCAACTTTTAAAAAGCTTTCTGACATACATTGCAATTCCTAGTAACTTTTTTTATATAATAAATTAGACTTTTGTAAGCATTTTTGTTGATTTTTCTTTATAAAACGCAATTTTATTCGCTTATCTGTCTGATTTTACTGAATATTCAGTTACAAACCAATTTTAATTTTTTTTTGTTGTAAATATATTTTAAATTTTTATATCAAAAATCACATTTTTATATAAAAAATCACATTTTTAATAGGTAACTTTTTGCAGTATATTTTGTTTTTCTTTAATTGTAAATTGCAATTTTTTATAACATGTTTACTAAATTTTCTGTAATAAATTGCAATTTTAATTGTAGTCATATTTTCCGAACGCAATTTTCTGAGATGAGAAGTCTATCTAATCTTTATGTAGCAGTAGTCACATAAAAATTGTATAAATATATTATTGCCAGCTTGGCGTTGTGATACTGGTTGCCTGCATGGTATGTCGAGTTTGTAGATGGATTTCTGGCTTTTATTATTATTCTTGCAAGAAATGGCGCACATAACCACTCACTTTGACTAGATTATTATATAAAAATTACTATAGGCAACTAATCATACATGAAAGTAATTATATTTTCGTAAAAATAATAGTTAATTAAACTAAATATAAACTTATTATATTAATAATATGGTAATAAATAAGATATTAAATAATGTATTGAGCATTGACCAATTTACATTATTAGTCAAATTTATTTTTACTATTGATCTTGATTCTTTTCTTGGGTGTTTTCTATAATTGACAGCTTCACGGTGGGTTGGCGGTTATCTAACCTAACATTTTTGCAAATAACCTTTTTTATATTATCAAGAAGAAATTCAATGGCTACATTAACTAGAGCCTTGCAAAAATTAACCCTAAACGAAATAAAATCGGTACCAAAATTTCTAACAACAGTTAGATACAAGAAATTTATTAGGGAACCTCAGCCTGGTTTTGGTATAGCTTTTCGAAGAATTGTCCATTTCCCTGAGGAATATACAGTGAAACCATTGGAAGTAACCAATTTAGCTGGACGTCATCCAATTACAGGGCGTGTGGTTGTTAATGGTATTGGCGGTGGAATTAAACATAAATATCATTGGATCGAATGGAAACGAGAGGGTCCTAAAGAAGGTCCACCTCAAATCGAAAAAGTAATTCAGATTTTAACAGACGGCTGCAGAACTTCACATGTTGCTTTGGTAGCCTTTGGTGATAAATTAAAATATATTTTAGCAACGGAAAATATGAAAGCAGGCGATTTAATTAAAACATCGATGCATATTCCGAGAATTCCAGGTTATATTATTTTTGTTTAATTAATGAATTAATATAATATCGATTGATAAAATTGTAGTGAGGCCACATGAAGGTGATGCTTATCCGTTGGGTGCTTTACCTTTAGGAACGCAAGTACATTGTATTGAAAAATATCCAGGAGTGGGAGGTTTTTTGGTACATGCGGCCGGTACGCATGCAACTATACTACGTAAAGCTCCTAATAATCATGTCATTATAAAGATGCCGAGTAAAAAAGAGTTTGCATTGCCGCATGAATGTATGTGTACTGTTGGTCGATTAAGTAACATTGATCATGGCACCACTCATATTGGTTCAGCTCAAAAGAATCGTGAGTTGGGTAATAGGCCACGGTCTGGTTGGTGGCAACGAAAAAGTGGAAGACATGGTAGGAAAATAAGGAGACTCCCACCTGTTAAAACAATTGTTAGTAACAACTCAAAACCTTTAGAAGTTCTTAATTTAACATTAACTGGATTGTAAACTTTATAAAATAAATCTGTTTATAGTACTTGTATTCTTTGATTTATGTGGCCAGAAATAGATGTCAATTTGCAGTATGCCAGACCAGGTAATTATACCCGCTACAGAATGACTCTAATTGTAACAATATTAATTATTTATGAGTTGAGTTTTAATTTTGATTTTTTCCATTGAGATGAGCAGCTGTTCACAAAACACAAAGCTCCATCTGTATTTCACTAAAAGTGTTGATAATGATTTCGGAATTATTAATGGAACGGTCATATATGACTAAATATTATTTGAAGCGATTTATTAATTAAATCAAAATATTAGCATAAAATAAAAATAATTTGCTTGAAATTAATAAGTAGATCATTAATTATTAGCAGAAGCAATAGAACTACTTTAAGAAATTTTTCTTAGATTGGTAATCTTGAGACCAAAGAAATCTTCCCTAACTAACTTCATGTTGCCATTTAAGAAAAATAATCTTTACTGTAAATTAATAAAATTATGGATATTAATATAGATGTGCGAAGTAAGCAGTTGGAAAATTTAGAACAATTTATTTCAAGTTCAAAAAAGAAACTTAACATGATTTTAAAAACATTAAATTGGACTGAAGATAAAGTAAGAGAGGTTAGTATTTCATTTTTTTATGAATTCCACCTTAAATTACATACTGATGATTTCTTTATAGGATAGCAATTTAGTATCATGTAGCCAGGATACTAACCACCGAGTACCTGCACAGTGCCTGGAATTGCATACCAACAATTGCCGTTTAAAAATGTTAGGTTATGATTTAAATGGGGAGTTTCTATCTGAACCTTTGCATCACTCATCGGCCTCCATAATTATTGGTAAGTTTTAGATTATATTTCATAGAATATTAATTATTCTCATGCTATTACAGATAATCAAAAGAAACGTGAGATATTATCTCAAGCTCGTAGGAATATACATAATTTTAAATCGGGTAAGTTTTAAATTTGACCGTTTAAGAATCATATTAAGTCATATGATTTGTCTTTTCAGAATATTTAGTGTATAGTTTAAGCTACGACCAATTTATATCCTTTTACATATCCTTTTTTTAATTAAATTGGAGCAATCAATAAAACTTAAAATGCGCCTTTGCTCTAAATATTTGTTATAATTAGGTTGGAATGGTGTTGACCCAGATCCAATGACTGCTGATCGATCAATAACTACTTTTACAAGCGATGAACGATTGGCTCTCTACAACTATGCGAAAGAAGCGACAACTGGTCCACCAGTACTACCAGAATTTAATGTGTAAGATAATGTCTTACTATCTAAGAACAATTTAAATTTCCTATTAACCCGTAACTGCTGTAGCTGGTCAATTTGCCCTTTTAATATCTAAATTTATTTTTATTGCTTTTTATAGATACATATTTGCCCGTCGGTGTAATTTCGCAACTTCGTTGTGACAGTTGACTAGTTGAAGGGCTGTCATGTATTTTAATTTTGCTAATTATCCTTATAAAGTTGCAAACAGGTCAATTTTACAGCTAAAATTAAGTATGTTATAAAAAATCTGGTCCCGTAGGCTTCAAATATGAAATCAAAATTGTTATTAAAGCAGTTTTGAAGTCAGAAATTCCTATTGCTAATGCATTATAAAGTGAGACTGGAAATCTCACAAAAGTCAAAAACTTATCAAGTTTACACGGATAAATAGTACGTTATTGATTATTTATCTTTTTTGAGATTTGTTTGGTAAATAAAGATGGAGAAGTTGCGATAATTGTAAGCAAACAATATAAACATAAAAATAACTTATGTCTGATATGTGATGTAATTGATTAGTGAAAAATAATGAATAAATCAAACCAGTCAATTTGACCGTTTAACAGTAAGTAACTAAAATAGGCTAACAGCAGTTACGAGTTAAATTTATTTACAGTTTTTTTCATTATTTTTTATTTTATGTTGTAGTTGTATTTATGCTTATCGAGTAAAAGGTCATTTCACTTTGTGTTTGTTGGTTAACCTTTTTGCTATAGTTTTATTATTTATAAGCATGTACGGAGCTTAATTTATTTTCATTTATAAATCTACGCTTTTTATACATGTACAATGAAGATAATTATAAAAACAAATGCTTATTCTCTTTATAGCAAAAATGTTAAGGTTTACCATAAGAAATTTGACTTTGATGTATTTTAATTTATTTTCTAGCTCTCAACCTGCTTTCGTTAATAACAAGGAATTAACATACGAAGAACGCTTGGAACAAGAACGAAATGCAAAACGTCGCCGCATCAAATACAAAACCGTCCACACCAGTCACAAAAGCCATAAAGAAGTGATGCGTGATGTTATCAATAATCAAATGGAAGCCTATCAGGAATGGCTAAAAGAAAAGGAGCCTAAAATCAAAATTGAGCAAGCAGAAAGTGATTCCTCCAATGAGGAAAGCTGTTCATATAGCCACAATACTGTTAAATCCGATGATCTTCGAAATAATCGTTTATTAATGACTGAATCTGATGTTTATCATAATAGAAAAGAATCAAATGGAAGCAGAAATAGAATAGAATCTAAAGAGCACCACAATTATCAGGCGGAATCTAATGATATATGTGATTATCGAATGAAACCTAAGCTTCAACACGAAGATGAACGGAATAAACCGATTGTCAAAACGGAAGTATTTCATAATGATAAAGATGAGTCCAATGATTTTAATTATTGCAATGAAGTTTTTCAAAGTAAAAACGAACATCGACGACGGAGTAGAGCTGGGTCAAATGATTATCACAATAAAAATAAGGATGGGACTGATTATCGTCATCGTAGTAGGCCGAAATTTGATGAATATCGTATAAAATCCGGAGAAGTTGTTCGACATTCGAAAGAAACAATTGATGATTTCCGGAATAGATCAAGTAGTCATAGACGAAATGAAAACTATAGATCACGAGAACAAAGTTACGATTCAGGCAACAGACAGTATACTAAACGAAAATCTGATAACAGAGAAGAAAGGCGGTATCAAGAAAGAGGCTACAAGAAGAGTCGACGTAATTCAAACAGGAGATGATCATTGTTTTATTTTAGTATGCAATTTAATGTTGAATTTCAATTAAACATTTTTGTTAATAACTATTAATCTTTATTGTTACTTATTTATTTGACCGTTCTTTGTAGAAATGGCACAGCCAAGCAAATGTCTACAATAAAATCAACGTTTGGTGCTAACTGGTCAAGTCAAAATTTTTAAACTAGTGTTTTTTCAAAAACTATACGACTTAATACTTACTACCTGTATTGAAGCCATAGTTCTTTACTTAGTTATGGTTACTTGTGGTTATAGGAGAAAATCAACAAAATGGGTCAGTCATTTTGCTGATTTTCTCCTATAATCTCTGGTTGTTACATTTTGAACTATTCAAAANATCATGGCTTTTAAAATAACCTCGACAACATAAACAATACATTATATCAATTATAAACAATGAATTTATTCAGCGCTCAGCTATAAAAACCATTTCTTTAATAAGTCTATTTCTATCTATATAACTTTTTTTGGTTTATTTATTTAACGTCAGCCTATTTCTGTCAGTTCTGAACTAAGCACGGACGCCAGAGGTTAGCCACATTTGAAAATTTTGCTAATTCAGATTTCCAAACTGCAAGCAGTACAGGGGACCAAAATTTTTCTTTTTATCCAAAAGACACCTTCTTTCGTTCAATACCCTCCAAGTAAGGACTGCACGGGAATCGAACCGGGGCCTCTGGCACAGCAGTCAACATACTAAACATTGAGCCACTTAAGCGGCTAAATATAATTTAATATACCCACATTTTGAACTGACAGATTACTTGTCACTGGCTACCATTGATCACCTGGGTTTGTTTTCCCCACTTGAACATCTCAAAAACGCTATCTATTGGACTTTGCTTTTCTCCTATAGTATTAACACGGCTTAAAACATTCATCATCAAAGCTTACAATGCAAAACATAAATCTTAACATATTCGACTTTGATTAAATCTAGCAATCAACCCCTAATTTTATAGGATAACTACTGAGGTCTCAAAAACTATCTTGAATGGCAAAAAAATATAATAAAAATGCATTTATCTAATTTATATAAGAAAGAACGAAAGCCTTTGTTAACACATGGATATAGTTTTAACATTTTATAAATTAAAGTACAATTTTACTTTATATAGCATTATAATTCACTGATCATATGTTATTTCATTTTTCATATTCGTTGTAGCGTTGGTTGGTTAGTAATATTACAAAAATTTCCTAATAAAAATTTTTATCATTGTATGCAAGTATTTTTGTATAACTTGCAATTAACAATATTTTTAATATAATAATAATTATTATTTAATAATATAATATAATTTATACATAACACAGCACATATTTTTGAATTGACTAACAATAATAATATAATTTGACTATAATAAAATATTAAAACACTTTAAAAAACCTCAATACTCGTCTTCGACTTCACCGAAAGAATCATTCCCAGCAGCAGTATCGGTGCCTACTTCCTCAAAATCTTTTTCAAGAGCGGTCATGAATTCGCGTGCTTCAGAAAATTTGGCTTCACCAAAATACAATACACGAACGCATTTTTGTGGTACATTAAATCGAATTTATGATTAAGTTTTGCTCAAGATTCAGATATTGCACTAGTGTTGGATAACATACACACAGCTTGTTGAACATATATAACAACGGAGTATTATTAGTAGTTTGAAAAATAATAAATAAATCAAACCGGTCAATTTGACCTGGTAACAGTAAGTACGTAACTAAAACAGGGTAACAGCAGTTAGGGGTTCAAATTGTTTTCAGTATTATTTTTTATTTTATGTTGTATGTAATTTTTTTATTAAATTATTTATTTTAAATTTTTTTTATTATGTTTATAAATTTATATATTTATCGCAAAATTACCTTTCTCAACAATCAAAACAATATTTAGTAACTAATCTTTACAAGCAACTTTCTTGCAAATGTCAGAAAAAGCAATAACGTAATAACTATTGTGGGGTGTTTCGGCACCCCAAACGCACAGTGTGACTGGCTTATTTTCAAATATATATTTTTTACTGTTTTGTAACAGTAAACACAATAGAGGATTACCAGTAAATAGAATTTTTTTTATATTATTAATGTTTTCATTTGTATGGTATATATAGTTAATTTAACTATACATAATATACATTATTTTTTTAATTTTAATGATAGCTTTAAATCATATAATCTGCATATAATGCAATTATCTACGATGAGTAAGTACATTTATTACCATTATTATCTGAACTGAATAAATAAAACATATGTGATAAGCCTTAGTTATAAATGTACATTAAGCGTGTTTAAAATGGAACATATGAATAAATCTTTAGTTTTAGATATTTCCATCCACCAGAATACTTTGCATAACAATATCCTTTTCATATTTTCCCATACTTAGTTATGTTAAAAGTTACTTTATTATTCAAAATTAATTAAAAAAATACTCTTAATTTTCTATTTGTTTTAGCCCACTGAATCATGTCCGAAACCACGGGCGACAATTTTTAGACACCCTGCGTACTAAATTCAATGCTATTTACTCTAGGCCAGTGTTGTCCAACCTTTTTGTTGTCCCAGGCCACATTTTAGTAAAAAGTGTTTGCGGACCGCAGTAACTAAAATTGTAGATACTAAAGCACACGACAATTAAATACTTTTTACTTAGACGTAATTATTTATTTAAGTATATCAAAATGAACATGTATAAAATAATTAGTACGAAAAACTAGTACAAAACGTATATTTATCTTAAAAACATAACAATTGTACTAAAAAGTATTTAAAATTGATTGCTTGTGGGCCACACTAATACTTAACGCGGACCGCGGGTTGGACAACCGTGCTCTAGGCCGTCCGAAGATCGTCCGTGTATAACCAAACCAGCCGGCATATTATACGAAAAATGTACAGAGGTGAGAGAATCGCCGCGACGAATTTACATGTAGAGTTGTAAATGTTAGATTTTGTATATATGAAGTTGAAAACATAGATTAAAATATTGCTTTAAAACTAAATATGCTGGAATTTATGATGTTTTGATTACAATTACAAATGTCAATGTGTTTAAATAATAGGCAACTTTATTTAAGCACCGAACTAATTTCACCAGAGCGACTAAATTCCATAATTATAATCCAAAACATTTTGTAGATATTTTATGATAGAATCTTGTAATAGTGTTTTCGATTTACCTCACAGAGCAGAGCTACCAGGCGCTTCTAACAAGGTCCAATTGTCCGTGCAAACATTACGTGATTGGGGCCGTCCGTGTGAATGACCCTAATTTATTTTTGAAGTAAAGCTATGGGTGTAATTTTTTCATTCTAAATATATCGTCATACGAATCTATCTCAATTCCACTCATCGATTTTATATCTTCTGTCTTTTTTGCGTCATGTGGATATGAACTTTGTCGCTAAAGAAAAAGAAGATGTAAAATCGATGAGTAGAATTGAGATAGAGCAATATCAACATAAACAAATTGAATTTGATAATCTAATTAACAATATTTGTCAGGTTCAGATTCATAACCTCATATCAATGTATAAAAATTGATTTAATTCATTTACTTCGATACACATTTAATAGTTTATAAGCCGACCTCGGCGGTAGGGCGTAGCGGTTAAGAGACCTTCTACAATGTTTGGGTTCCGGGTTTAATCCCCGCGACCAATATTTTTTTTATAAAAATTGTATTAAATGTTTTACTTCTGAGGTGCGTTTGAAAAATCGGATTGTTTGTCAAGTGTACACTCTTCGTCGTTCAAAAAATTAAAATGTTACTGCCAGAGTGACACATCAAAGCGTTAAAAATATCGGCGCATCGCGGCGACTGTGCACTCCTGTCTAACGAATCTAGAGCTAGGTGGATTTTACGCGCAGACGCATTGCTCAAATTTGTTCAAATCACTATCAATTTGTTCGTTTATTTTTTTAAATTGTTATTTTGTTTAGGTAAAGTACATAATAAATCTACTTAATTAACATTTTTTTCAATATAAAATCCTTCAGTTTTTAAAAGAATTTTATTTATTTTATTATTACTTTACTATATTTATAACTTCTCCACGTAATTTTAGCTTGATTTAAAGTTTGAGGACAATGTCCAACCAATTCAGGGATTTATTTTCTGTAAAATCCCGATAGCCAGATACCTTCCGTGTCGACCATAGCAGCAATATTTGCAAATTATAAGGAGAAATGTTGCATTGTAGGTTAATGGTGTGTTCAATGATCGAAGAAGATTCAAATTTGTCCATTCACAAGATTTAAAAAATACATAAATATCATTCTTATATATATATACCAAACCCATCAGGACATTTTTCCTGAAGACGACTATCGTAGAATGGAATTTTGTGAGACTGTAATAAAACGTGCAAATGCAGATAACAATTTTATTGAAAACATCGTGTATACTGACAAATCCACGTTTCCGTTACATGGCAAACTTAACCCGTCTGTTCGTCGTTATTGGTCCATTGAACATTGTCAACTTATTTGAATCTTCTTCAAAATCAAAATGTATTTTTATTTTTAGTTTAGAGAATTATTTCATTTTTAAACATTTTATTTGATCGAGTTTCCTTGTTGTGTTAAAGATTTTTTATTAATTTAAAGTAATTTTTATATTAATAAAACATTAGATTTTTAATTTTAGTTTAGAGAATCAATTTATTTTAAATTTACGACATTTAAATACGACGCGACACGCGAGTGGAATGTATCGGTCGGTCCCCTCCCCTGGCCGAGTAAAGTCGAACGCTTATCTTATGTACGGAAATTTGGTGAACGTGGTCCCTGAATTGAAATACGTTTAATATCAAAAAATAAAAATCCATATATAAATAACAAAAACAAAATACTAATTTTAGATACATATATAATATATACACAAAAGAAAAGAAAATACCAATTTTATATACACATATAATATATTCATAAAAGAATAGAAAATCTTAGTTGACAGGTTATCTGATTCGGACAGATCATATTCGGGTATTCAATAATTAAATTGAGATAGTACTAGTAAATCGCATAGCTGTTTTTTGTAGCGATCGTCAAATAGGATCTATGAGGGTATAAGAGTTTAAGATCCATGTATGCTTTTCTTATACATTGCGAGATATGTTCTCTAAATCTTAGTGCAGCATCAATACGTAACCCTAAGTTTTTAGGACATTCTACGTATGGCAAATCTTTTCCGTCCATCCGAATACTGTGATTATTCATAAAGGCCAAGCATTCTTTATTTTACCAAATACAACGGCTGATTTTGTTGAGTTTATTACAAAAGAATGTTCAAGTCATATTTGGTAAAGACTATTTAGATCTTCATTTATTTTTGCAGAAGCAACGGATTTATCTGTGAAAAAGTATGAGTAGAATAAGTGTTGGTTATCGGCAAATGAATGTACAATGCAACAATTTATTAAAATGTCAAAAAAGCAGTATAAATAGTAAATAGTAAAGAACTTAATATAGAACCTTGAAATATGACGTCATGGACATCTCTCGAATCTAATAGTAGGTTATTTAATTCTACTTGTTGTCGTCTATCTGCCAGATAACTACTAAATAGCTGAATAACAAGAGGACTATGTTACATGTTTGCATTCGATATACTTTAAAATAGCCAAGA
>JARJEC010022782.1:0-16685 GCA_030264575.1 Tachinus sp. AB-2021
GGACCTACAAATTCTCAAAGTAAAGAACTGGAAAGAAATGGCACGGGACAGAACGAAATGGAAGAAAATCAGCGAGCAGGCTAAAGCCCACATAGGACTGTAACGCCAAAGGAAGAAAGATGGGAGAATAGTTAGATTTGAAAACAGTATGAAAGAAAAGAAATAGGCGAGTGCAAAAAAAATTGGGTGATATTTTTTCAATAGATTTCTCGTATTCTGATATCATTGATGTGTAAGCATCTATGTTATCACTCTATAGCCAGGGATTTATTCTGAAATTAACTGTCTAGATGTAACGTCAACATTATATTATGACGTCACATAAACATCCAGGACATTATTATTTATGTGATGACAGTGTGCTTGAGGCGCTATTGTTTGCTGGTGTATCGTGGTTTTTCCTGCTCTTCAGTGGTATTTTGTGGCCTTTCGTTTTTTTTTCGTAGTCTTCAGTGACCAATTGTTTTTTATGGTCTCGTGTTCATTCAGTGTGTGTTTACACATCCATCGTCAATACAACGACACTCACAACTCATTTTTTTAAAACTTTTATGTGCCAAAATAATAGTATAGTTTGCAGTTTTATGATCAAGTGTTTCACGCTTCTCTATCATATAGAAATTATTAAGAAATATTATCAAGGTTAAGTTCAGTTACCCTGCGCAGGCTATATGCTTCACTGTAAAAAGTTTGTGTGCGAGTTCATTTTACAACTACAAGTTAATATGCCAGAAACTTATTTTTTCGCCTAACTACTACTAACAATGGCAATATTGCTATGTGGTGACGTGTTTACAAGTTAGTAATGGTAGAGGTTAATAGAGGGTCACACGGCGCAAATAGTTAAGTTTAATGGACAGAAAAATTTAAGTCGTGGGCAAATGAACGTAGTGGTATTAATTGGAATGAACCCGAGTTTTACTTAGTAGCTGGGACTTTTGATACTATTTTTTCTGTTTTTGCCAAATTATATATTATTTGTTAGATTATTTTACGTAAATTTTGTTTTGTTTGAAAATATTTTGGTTGAACAGCGCCATCTAATCAATAAAAACAACAAAAAATCATTCAAGAATAAAGCTCAATCTAGCATTGTTTTTGATGCATTGATGTCATTCTAATAGCCAATAGTATTAGGGTAAAACATTGTAACCCTCAAAAACCCAAGCATAACATTTTTATAATAGACGTTATGTAGTTCATTTTGGTAAAAGGTTGTAAGTCTTTTAACCATAATATAGAAAGCCGATATTTCCGTATCTGAGGGTTACGATGTTACCACCGATATTACGATTAAAATAAATAAAATTTTATAGTAAATTCAAAACCATGCTGGAGTCGAAATAAACAAATACGCATGTTCACGTGCACAGCTGGGAACAAAACTACAGGAACAGGGTTGCAACTATAGTTTCTATACTGCTTCTATTATCATCTAGAATTTCTACCTGCGATTTCTGCTTTATAAACATTTAAAATAACTTCTACACCTAAATGAGCTATTCTGCGTCTTTAACGTGGTGGGCTCATCTGGAAATTCACTATGTATCTATGTATGAAACCTCACGTTAGTCTGGATGAAGCAGAAAAGCCCCCTGTTAACGACAATCGTTTGCAATGTTGCTCGTCTTCACGTGTTGATCATGCGGTTTTGTTCATTTCTACTCCACGGTGGTTTTGAAATTACTATAGTTAATTAAATGATAAAGTATTTGACATATCTTTTTTTTTTTTGTAAAAAATATGCAAAAATAGTAAATAAAAGTTTTATTTTATATATGCATATTTGATAATCTATTAATAGGTAGTAGCTGTTACTCGCTGCCAGTGTTGCAGCACTTATAATTTCATAAAAAACAAACAATTCTAAGATTAAACCAGGTAGTGACCAATTAAGGTGGGTCTAGATATGCAACAGAACATCGTTCCGTACCTCAAATCGCTTCAAGGTTACAGTAAGCTGCGAAAAAACTAAGAATGCTGCTAACATCGTACCAATCCAATTCTATAAAAATCTGGCCGATTTTATTCAAACTCGTAGCTTCTATTTTTAATTCCTGCTAATAAAATTCCAATATAGAACATGTGACAATAATTCGCATTGCGTTGTATCGACTTTTTTCCAAAAAATAATCTAGTATGTATATTTCAAATATTTATTTTTAAATAAAAGCATGTAAAAATAATTATTAGTAACTTTCATTTTATACTTATAACTTATTTAGGAAATATATTTAAAATAATGTATAGATTTGTTCCAACATCAAAGCCATTTTAAATTTACAAAAAAAAAATATATCAACTTTATGTATATATTAAAATTGAATCAACTTTGTTGATAAAATAACTGATTAATCAATAAATAATAAGCATTGTTAAAATTTCTAACTGAGAACGTTGTTTATCGGGGCTTTTTCTTGTATATTTAATGCAAACGGCAAGGCCCACCGATGATCGCGATCCTGTTGCAAGATGTCAATACTAGGTGCGTAACATCTATCCGTTCCCCCTTTGATGCCGAGTAAATACAGACTTCAAATGTTCAACAAGATCTTCACTGTGTATATCATGACCTTAGAATGGACGGGGTTCGTACAATGTTATGTTGCAAATCACAACGCACCATAATGCGTATGCATATTTTGGCTAAACTTTTCCAGCTAGCAATGATATCTTTTCACATTCATAATTTCATGTAAATAAGACTGACTAATGTAACATCTTACAGATGCAATTTTTGGCATAATAAATGACATGAAATAGGCTCACTTTATCTTGTTTTGCAAACCACGGACTGTTTTGCAATTGTAACAATACCTTTAAAGATAAATAAATGCAGATAAGCATTAAGTTTTAAGGCAATTGTTTTAATTTTCCATGAACATAAACACCTTTAAAGACAAACTGATCTAAAACTGCTGCCTGTACCATGGACATAGTTAATGCAAAACTAATAACCTAGTATTAGTAAATAGTTTAATGAAATTGTACCACAACACAAAATAAAATAAAAAACAACTTACCAATAGTCCAGTAGCAAAAAAAGGCAGTCGTTAACTGAAAAAAGTTTGAATCAATAAAATGGCAACCAAAAACTACTTACTGTAGCATTATATATTTTCTATATTGATTGAAAATGATTAAATAAAGTTTCAAAATTACAGTAGAATTTCAATAAGTTGAACTGCGATAACTCAAATTAAATTCGTTGGCAATGGCGCCAAGGGTGAGAATTGTGTGTAAATTTTTTTTACTTGATAACTCAAACTCAAATATTTAATTACTCAAATATATAATTACTCGAATATTTTGATAACATGAAAAAAATATTTGGCGCCACCTTTGATAAGTTGAATTCTGGGGATCTCCTACTACACCCAGTGGAAAAATATACAGTGCCTATTTGTTTTGTATCACGTTATTTTTGTTGCTGCCAATGTCATTAAAAACATTATCTATTTTTGAAAAATTTACTTACAAAATACAGTGCCTACTATTTTAAAAAATATGGAAACAGTCTTCTCTGCAATAGACAGTGGCAGTGCCAAAAGGTTAAGAAAGTAACTTGTGTGAAATGTATACAAAGCAATTTTAATATTGTTTAAATTGGCAAGAACACAGAATTTACATATAGCTGAAGCATGCAGCAAAGATTAAAATTTATCAAATTTGTTTTTTACCCAAATAGGACATCAAAGTAACATAACATACATAGATGTAACGCATTTTTACACAAAAATAGTGCTTTATTTAATTAATAAGCCCAAGTCTTGATAACTCAACAGGATCAACATATCCTAGTACTGAAAAAGTATTTCATATTTTTGAAACAACTGGAAAGAGAACCAGCAATTTAGATCTATATGTATTTAAATGGATATTTTTTAAATCAAAATTTTCTATTTTCAGTTTGTAAAATGTTTTATTTTTATGTTCAATCAATAATTATTTAATTATTATATATATATTGCCACTTTTTTAAATTTCTCGAGTCCTAGGAATTAGAATTTGGTGTCCCAGAATTCAAAAAATGTCACTATTCAAAATATTAGTTCTAGCAACGTATATAGATACAAATTTTAATGAATAATTTAACAGGCACAATATATTCATGTATTGCAATATTTTATAAAAGAAAAACATTTTGTATTTATATAATTATCTATAACAAAATTGAAAAAGCTGTTGTAGCTAAAAATTAAACAAATACTATTAGATACTTAAAAATTTTTTCAAATAAAATGTTTATCAATACTTTTACAAGAGGAAAAAACTACAAAAATACAAAATATAATTTTGAAAAACTTACATAACTGTGGAGTTCTTCAAAAGCAGGTTCCGTTCAAGTGGTCAAAGCACATTTTTTCAAAGCTAGAAATTCATGGAAAGTTCTCTGGAATTTAGCAAGAGTTCAATAAAAGTTGATATCTTCTACAGTACTTGCAAAAGTTACATATCCATTTAGCATTATTTTACAATAAAATTAATAAACCTCTGAATTTTTTCTCAACTTTAGAAAGTAGCATAATTTAATATTTAATGAATGATATTTGAGATGCTGCATATTAAAAAAAAACAATTTTGTCACCTTCCATAAGAGTAATCTTTTTTTATTTAAGTCCAGAAAAAAAAACAATAAAATAATATTCCGAATAAGATTTACTCCTTAGATCATGATATACATACAAAATATGTTTTACTTAGGAGCACTTTGTGTGCTTGATTTGCTGTCACGCATACTAGCAGAACGGCGCCTCTTAATCTCTTCTTGTCTGCGTGCCTTAGATTCCTTCTTACGTTGTGCCAAAAGTTTTGCATAATTATCGGCTTGTTCTTTACGTTTCAAGCAACGTTTCTTCTTCAAGGCGAGACGATGACGTTTACGCTAAGAAAAAAAGATTATTGTAAGACAGTTTTTTGGCAATCAACAAATCAATATTTTGAAAACTGTTATAAATTTAAAATCTACCTAATTGTAATTACCTGAAGTACAGCAGGGGTGATCAAACGTTGAATTTTTGGTGCCTTAGTACGCGGCTTCTTGCCCTCTTTAGCTGGAAGGGGACGTTTAACAACGTATTGACGAACATCATCTTCCTTGCTCAAGTTGAATAACTTGCGGATGCGGGAAGCCCTCTTTGGGCCCAACCTACGTGGAACAGTGTTGTCAGTCAAGCCAGGAATTTCCTATAAAATTGTTATTATTAGAAATAAAATTGTAATGTAAAAATAAAATCTTTTAAATTTATAACATTCAGTAAGCTGTTCATTTTATTCTAAAAGTGTCAAAATTACAAATAAAGTGGTAGAAAGTTTCCAATTTATTTAAAAATTGTACAAAACAACTTTTAATTTTTTCCGGAATTTACTTTACAATATTCGGTGCTACTCTTACGTGTCTAGTCTACCAATGCTTACTGCAATGTGCGATCTAGCATCTTTAGTTTTGTCATCTTTTCTCTACAATTTCGGTTTTTCATCTAGAATTGAACAGTCCCGTCATTCCGCCTAACCCAAACAAAACAGGTGACATAGACAATGGTTTAGTATTAGTTTGAATTGCCCCACTAGAGCACTGTTTGTTTTGACAGTATGTTTGCATCATAGATTGTATTAACCTACCAGAACACGCGTTTAAATTGTAACGCACTGCGGTCTAATCGACCGCACATGGGAATTAATAGTAAGTTTGTGTTTTTATTTTTTGTTTTGTATATCCAAAACTAAACAAACTACATATGCAAACATGTTTAAAAAAAAATCAAAATTATATTTGGTATCTTCTTACTCCTCAACTTAAATATTACTTTACTATTTCTAGAAAAGATTATTGAAAAGTGCTTTGCTTTCAACCATATAGCGTGTTCTGAGGGGTTAACAATTGATAGAGCAAAATTTAAAAAAACTAATTGGATGGTATAACAAGTTATGATTGCTTTAGAGTGAGTGCTCAGACAAGTATCAATAATCTAACAAAAGTATTAGGCCACAAACGATAGACTAGGTTAGCCTACACAAAACTGTCACAAGAAATTTTTTTAGGAGTGGAGCTTTGGAGTATGCTTACATAGAATTGTTTAGAATTTTGTGGATTTTTTTTAAATGTGTGGAATTATGTGGAATATTTGGAAATGTGTGTAGTTTTTTTTTAATATTTTGAAATTGTCGATTTTCGAGTTTTGGGTGGAATTTTTATCCAATTTGTTGGAATTGTTAGACTTTATTTTGTAATTATGTATAGAATTTTTGTAGAATTGAGTGAAATTAAACTAATGATTTTCACACCATTAAAAAAAAATAGAAGAAACAGAGTTTTTTAAATTGTGTTTTTTAGAAATTTTAAGAAATGTGTGTAATTTTGTAAAATATTTGTGGATTTATGTTAAATTTTATTGAAAAAATACATATTATTTTTTAGTTTTTAATTTTTATGAAAATATCCAGTTCCAAGAAAGTCTTAGTTTAGAAGTTGACCAATTTTCATCTTTTATTTTAAATGATTACGAGCCAACGAAGTTTGTTTCTTGAATTTTCCCAATTGATAAAAACGGGAAAAATATCTATAGACATAATGAGTTATATATCTTGTAACCATAAAACATACAAATTTTTACATCATACAATTTAAAAAAATATTTTTTCAAATTGAAATCAAAATTATTTATTAATAAAAAAATTTAATTTGTTGAGAATTTCAAAAAATATATTCTATAAATGTTTTTAAGATATTATAGTTAAGTTACGACAACTTATAGGTTAACCGATAGTTATATTAAATAAACAATATAATGCAAACATTATAAATAGAAGAACACACAACACTCACTTTAATTTCATTATCATAAATATATTCTATTTATTAAATTTTAATCTAGCCGATGTTTGAAACATGTATTTGTTGTCTCCGCAAGGCTAGACAACTTGTGACATTATTTTATAATTTATTTACTTGTTTACTATTTTTTTATTATATTTTTGTTCGATAATATTGTTAATAGATTTGAAAAATCTATTATCTACTGCAAAAATGTATGTTTTCTTCGAAACATCGTCAAGTTTATAATTTATTTTAATCAATATTATTGAAGAAAAACATAATAGCATAATACAAAAATATGTGTATAAATTATATAACAATTTCAATATATCTGTACTTATAATGACAGCAAAACGTTAAAAAAAAAAACTACAATATTATGTTTTTTTAGAAAGAAGAAAATGATATATATATATAATCTTTAAAATTTGCAATTAACACTGCGCTGAACGCATAGCAGCCAGCAATATAAATACAGTAAGCTTGAGCATAGCACGTGGTTGGTACACCCATAGTCTAATGCAGTTTGCATCTCCCTCCTACGTTCGCACATGCAAGTTGCGTTGTCTTCGTCGCCTTAAACGTTTCTTATAAACTCATCTATTTGACATCTAAACCACTGACCATGTGAACTGTACTGACTGAATTGTTTATAGTTACAAGACTTATATATGCAAATAATAAATATAAGAACAAATACTTGAATGAAGTTTATAAAACTAAATTTATATTAATTTTATATATCGTACAAAAATGCTTAAAAAATTACAGAGATAACATTAGCAGGATTTTGATGTTTTCAACATTAGAGTGTCTTTTCAGTCGTTCATCATTAGAACGTCCTCAAAATATGCAGTCTATTTTCAATTAGCTATTATTGCAGCATTCGTAACGTACTCATTTTCATATCCTTGATATTAGAACGTCCAACTATGATGCCACAATCAAATATCAATGACGGCCAAATAAAATCCGAAATGCTAAGATGCACATCTCTTATGAAGAGTGAAACAATTGTATGCATTTAGATAGTCTAATTTATTTTATCATTTACAAGGTGGCACTAAACACGTAAATCAATTATTCTGTTCATCTCTTGCTTCATACGATGCGGAAATTACTATGGTGCACTTATGATATCTTATGAAGAGTGAAACAAGTGTATGCTTTTGATTGTTCCCGCTATCAGCAAAGTAAAATTTGTATAATTGATTTTAAACTTTTTAGTTATCTTTTTTGAGTCTATAGCCAGATTTGCGTTGTGATATTGGTTGTTTGTAAATTATAGTGATTATTCTACACAGTTAGTTTAGTATCTTTGATTGTTTATAAAAAGGTCACATAATCACTCATTTTGACTTTATAAAAAGTTTTTTTTTTGATATTTGCAAAAAAAATTTTTTTTTTTGCTAAATGTAAAAATCAGTTATTTAAGAAGGTTTTTCTAACTAATGGAGCGGATATCTCCAGCAAAGAACGACTTTTAGGACATGTTGGAAAATTTTATTATAAAATTTTTATAATCGAGTGATTGTAATATTAAACTAATTTACTATTGTAATTACTTTAAAACTACGCACTGATGAAGGATAAAGAATTTATCCAAAATTATTGCCTGTTCTATCATTACAATTACTCAATGACTAAAGTTCTTAGGTTTTAAAAGTCCTGCTGGAGATAACCTCCCCAAATTTATTTGGTTTTAAACAACAAAAATGTGTCTATATTTTCCAAGAGACAATTTGATTTGATCGACATTAAAACTCTCGTGTAAAGAATACTTATTTAAATATCTTATTTTATAAGTTTTAAAGTTTAAAAATATTTTAATCATTAACTAAGTTATTTAAAATATCGTTTAAACATATTCATTTAAAATCGGAAACCAAAATAAAAAATATTTATTATTCATTATTTTTTTGTTTGTTAATATTCATTAAGCAATCATTTTAATATCTCCATGATAGAATATAAACAACTTCTTAAAACACGATTATCTTGACATGTTTAAGATTTTTAAAAGCACATCGTTAAAGAAAATAAATAAGTTTTGCTTAACAACATGTTTTAAGATTTTTTGTAACACGTTACTATGATTAAAAATACTTAATATTTAAAAAACAAAAGAAAACTGGTTGACACTCGCCCAAAAACGCATAAAGTAGCTCAGTTGTGCATGCAACAACCTCATACAGTAAATGCATATTCTTGCGCTATAATTAATCAAGTCAATAGCTATTAAGTAAATATTTTTCATTTTTTTAACAAAAAATTATTTTAAGAAAATATTTAAAAAACGATAATGCAATATTTATGTACTGCGGTTTACACTAGTTTATTAATACAAAATTAATTAGTTTTGAAAATAGTAAAACAAGTTATTTTTCTTTGTATATTTTTCATGTATAGCAAAACTATTTTTGTTGTCAACTTTATAGCATTCTTTATTTACTTAATTAATTTTAATGATATAATACCACGATGACAATATTTCTGTATTCTATGAGTAAATTTGTTAGTTATTATTAATTTTATGTAAAACTTGATGCAAATTTTAAATGACTTAGATTTTGAATCCAATTACTAAACTAAAAACAAAAATGGTCTTTTTAAAAATTTAAATAATTCATAATCTTTGAACAAAATAATATTTTTTTGTAAATTTTTTTATGTAGAAAACATATATTATATCTTAATATTCATATTTATCAAATTTTTCTATGATTTTGCAATTTCTATAGTAGCTATAAAAAAAATACAAACCATGTATCTCTCAAATCAGAAAAAGAGCTTTTTATTAATCCCATACGCAACTAAACTAGCAGTATGTATTATCTATGTTTGTAATGGTGTGAATTTGAATAATTGATTTTAAACAGTTTCCTTAATCTTTTAATGTTTTAATTAATATTTTTTTACAAGTTTGTAATGAATTTTGAAAATATTTGTATGAAGTTATATTAAGTTTTTTTCACATTAATTTTTTTTTGTTCAATTACTTCTACGCATTTATTTTGATATTTCACTTTTTTGCACTTGTAAATTGATTTATTGCTTATGTTTATTAAATTTCTGCAATTATATGCTGTGAGCTTATTACATACATATGTTCGTTTATTTGACATTTTTATGTGAACCGTTCGCCACTTTTAACATTCCATTTATTATAGCATATTTGTCAATATATCATAATTTATTACAAATATGCCAGATGCTCCTACAATTAAAAAACAAATGTTGCAATTTAATTAAATATTTTGAAACATTTTATAGCTGCTTGTAACAACAGTGTGCAAGCAGCTAGTTTTTACAAGATACAGAATCAGCAACTAAATATATTTCTATTCTATCATCATTCTAACATCATCTGTAATCAAGTTCAATAAAATTTGATCAGAGATAAAAAAAAACACTTGTTTAGGATGTAATAAATTCATATTTTTTATTGTATGTTTATTGGTATGTATAATAAATTTATAAAATAATAATAAATAATTTAGATTTAACAGTTCAAACAATAAATTTAAAAAGGACGTATAGCTTTAACTTTAGCTTCGTTTTATTTGACTAGTTTGCAAATATTATTGATAATAAAAAATCAATCTATTATTGAAAAATATGATTGAGCTTTTCCCAATCACGCGCTTTTAATTTTCCCGATCAAAACAGAACCTGTACATTCTTTATTCGCCTAGAAAAATTGAATTGCTTCAAACCACGTGACCTGCAAATCTCCTATAGTAATTGTTGCCGGATCGTAGCTTAGCACCATTGTCCTATCCAGCAAGTAACCGTTGTTTAAATATTACTGCGTGCTATTCCCAAATACGTGCATTTAATCTTCCCTAACAAAAATAAAACCTGCACTTCACATTCTTTATGGAAAAGCAGGCATGAATTTATACCATGGATGCCAAACGTACTGGACGCTCCAAGTATATGTATGTATGTATGCTTTCCCTTTTACCCTATTATGTTGAGTAAGATGTTATATTAACATATTATAATTTCTATATATCTTTGTTCTGTGTTTATTGTAATATCCAATAAACCAGTAAAAAATCAATTAAAAAGTTGAGATGATGTGAATATTTGAGTTTCAAATTGCAAATTCAGACTGTGGCTAAACATTGTTGCCCTGAAACCTTCATATGAAGTGTGTCATATCAGAAGGGTGTTAATGTACTTTTTTAATATGCTTTGGTTTGGCAGTTTCACCTTGCTTGCAAACAATTAAAATTGTAGGTCCAAGAGTTTACCTATATCCGCTTTAAAATCGGACCTTCGCTTTTGACCAAATTGAGATTTTAATACCAGCGGTAGTACTGATTTAAAAGCTATAGGCTGGCAATAATACGTAATTTAAAAAAAAAAAGTTACTACTAAAACTTTTCAAATAAGTTCGGAAAAGCCCACAAGTCCAACAATAATTTGTGGCAATTCCAACTCCCATATATTTAATAAAGATTAATAGATTTATTTTTATTATATTGCTCCAGATGATTTAAGCTAAAATGTTAAATATAATTAACGATGCTTTTTAAAATTTATTTGATTACCCACTTAACGTTTTCTTTATTTTGCAAAAAAACAGTATAAAAGATTTATTTATTTTATGCACAGACAAAAAAATATTGGACAAGTGCTAGCTAATTACAAATATTCAGACTCGATCGTCTGCTTAAAAACTAGTAAAATAAAATCCAAAACCTGATGTAATACTTAAGTTTTTAAGATAAAAAACAGAAATGGGACCCTAACCCGTTTTAACTCTGGAAAGCACTAAAAATATTTTATAAATAAGTAATAACTCACTTGTTCTCCTTTACGAACGATGACTAATGCTAGTACACTAAGATTACCATCAACTATGCACCCACGAACTGATTTCCTTTTACGTTCACCAGTGCGACGTGGCCGATAGCACGAGTGTCCCTTAGAAAGCAACAAACGCACACGACTATTAGTCAAAACTCCCTGTTTCATTGGGAAGCCTTGCTTGTCATTACCACCGGCAATACGGAGAACATAACCTTTCCATTCATCACCTAGTGGATCAGCTTCAACTTCGGTGCCCATACGTTTTTCATAGAACATGCGGATTTTATGTTCGTCTACCACATCAAACAACTTTTGGCAACCCGTTGCCGGGTAGGATACATTGAGCTGAAGAGAAATAAAGAAATAAATACATTATCAATGACAAACATAGTCCAAATAAAAATTTCTATGTTATTATCAACATTTGTTTTTGTCTCAAAAATACAAAAACTAATTACACAAACTTGTACAAATATAAAATATTTCCGCAACTTTTCACATTTTGAAATTTTCGACAAGAAAGCAATTATTTTAATTGATATTGTTTAACAACACGACAGGGCAACTTATGGCGGCATGGAATGCAGCAACTACTTCAGCGAAAATTTCAGTCATCTCAGCACAAATCGCAAAACTTGGTATTAAATCGATTATCCATATCGTTCACTACTTTAATCACAATAATATTATTCGTTCGTTGGAGACATATATCATTTTTTTAACATATTTCGATACGTACCTTCATGTTTAATACATGTATATCACGAGCAAATCTAACGAGAAAAAGACTTGGCTGGGCCAGCCGGCAATGTAGAACGCTAAATAATTCTCATGCGGTTATGAGTGGTGGGGGAACAAACATGAATACTACACACACAAATAGCTAGTAGCCAAGCAGGTCACTACCCCTTCTCACTCCCCTTCATCGCTTTGTCGGCAAGCTAACGCTTGAGTAGTGGCGCAATTTAAAATCTCAAATAGTAATTTATCTAAGAACCATTTGTTATTTCAATAGATACAGCGGATACAGATACAACTACACTTAATAATGACCTTCATAAGTCGAAATTCGAGTCGCCTTTATTTTTATTTTTAATAAATAAATAATTTTTGTGATTAAATAACATAGTAATTTTAGTTTTATTTATTTCAGATACGAATCATAAATGAGTCACTCGTATGACTATCAGGGCCCCTATTCTCGAGTTCACTCGAAAATGTTCGCATAGAAAGCAATTGGTAAGGAATATAAGACTAGAAATTTAAGAGAACTTTTATGGCAAATAATTACAAATATAAGAAAGGTTTCAGATGAAACATGCATGAATTGTTTAAAATTTTAATAAGCAAATTAGATATGAAATTTTACTGTGCTTTTTAAAAATATTTTCAAAATTAATTTAAGATACTCATTGAGAATAACTCCCTAATCCTGTAACTTTAATTTCAGTTGAAATGAAAGTTTGCTGTGAATATGGTTTTTTTTGTATTTTATTAATTTGTACATAACCTAAAAATACTACAATAAACACAATTAATCAGATATTATAAAAACTAATGTTACTGTACTAATAAATAATAAATAAAGAAATAAATACATTCTCAATGACAAACATAGTCCAAATAAAAATATCTATGTTATTATCAACATTTGTTTTTGTCTTAAAAATACAAAAACTAATTACACAAACTTGTACAAATATAAGATATTTCCGCAACTTTTCACATTTTGAAATTTTCGACAAGAAAGCAATTATTTTAATTGATATTGTTTAACAACACGACAGGACAACTTATGCCGGCATGGAACGTAGCAACTACTTCTGCGAATATTTCAGTCATCTCAGCACAAATCGCAAAACTTGGTATTAAATCGATTATCCACATCGTTCACTAGTTTAATCACAATAATATTATTCGTTCGTTGGAGACATATAATAATAAATTTAAATATAAAAGATAGGTAATATGTTTGAAAGAACCAATAACACCAATTACCTGCTTTAATCGCATTATTAATATAAAACGTTTATTGTAATAATTCGCTCTTGTAACCATTTTTGGGATTTTATTATTTACATAAAATCACAAATGAAAACAAAGCGATAAATATAAAAATATTTTTATAATATATGCATAACATAATAGTTTCTCTAATTATGCAAGTCGATTAAATGTAACTCAAATAAAAATAAATGATTGAAACTCGAAGAAATTTTAACATTTGTACTAATTAAATGCGGTAATACATAAATTAATAAAACTTTAAGCTATAAAATGTATAAAAGTCAATATTTATGCCTCATGTTTATGATTTTTCCGCAGTTATAATTAGTATTTTAAATGAGTGAGATAATCAATTCTAGTGATAGAGATGAACAATTCTCGAGGGAACCTGAACTCTAATAAAAACGTCGTAAAATGGGTAGCGCATGCGAAATCGCCGTATTTACGAGTAGAATTAACAAAATAAAATCGCACACGCTTCTATCCGAGTGGCAGGTTCACACGAGAATTGTTTATCTCTCTCACGAGAATTGATTATCTCACTCATTTGAAATACTAATATAAATGCGAAAAAAAAAAAACAAAACTCATGAATATGAGGCATAAATATTGAATTTTATACATTTTATAGTTTTTATTAATTTATGTATTACCAGCATATATTATAAAAATATTTTTATATTTTTGACTTTGTTTTTAGGTGTGATTTTATGTAAATAATATCTCAAAAAAATGATCACAAGATCAGATTATTATAATATGAGTTTTATATCAGTAATGCGTAATGCAGGTAATTGGTTTTATTGGTTCTTACAAATTCGAATTTGTCTATTAACATATTCAACCAATTCATACATGTTTCATCTGAAACCTCTCTTATATTTGTAATTATTTGTTATTAAAGATTTCTTAAATTTCTACTGTCGCATATCCGTAATGACCCCAAAAAACCGGGGATAATTAAAGAAATTGTAAAATGACATCGAGAGCGTTTGATTGAGATAAAACTCCCGCCCTTGTTTTTGCAGCTGTTTAACATAATATTCAATGTTGCCATAGACTCGGAAAGCGAATGCGACTTGAGTTACATGAGATTCACGAGTGTTCAAGAATACTGAAACGCAATATCATACGCGAATTGCTTTTTATGCGAACATTTTTGAGTGAACTCGAGAATAGGGGCCGTGCCTTGAAGTTTTAATTTATTTGTTATTATAATCGGTAATTATTGAATAAAAAACTTTAAATTCAACATAAAAATATATTTTTATCATCATTCTAAATTTGATAAAATATACATATAGTACGTATATAACAATGCAGATAATCACGGCCGGCCATAGCAAATAAGACTTTGTATTGAAAAATTAATATTTAAATAACATAAACGTACAAAAGATTTAATAAATAAATTTAAAAAACTGTTTGATATGTCTTATCAATAATGATTTTTAACAAATAATTAATTAAAAATGCAACTCAACAAAAATTCGGTGTATTCCATGAACGCTACTACACTTGTAACAGGTTTATTAAAAATTAATCTCAAGCCTATAATAGATATGTGCATGCGGGTTGATTTAGATTTTGCACTTTGTCATGTTTTGTCCTAAACTATCGCTACATTTCTGTTATTTGGTAATATCTTTGAATATCTATGAGTAGAAACTTCATTCAAATGTACAGCGTCGCAACGGTAAATTGGAAACGAAAACCTAATGCAGCAGCCAGTGCTCTTAATTCAGAACGATTCTAGTTTGATGTATGTATTAGTAGAGCGGCATAAATATAACAACTGCCGTGGTAGCAGCGGTTAGCGGTCAGCAGCAGATTGCCAAGCTCAACAAAGTTTTTCCTTGGCCCTCAAGGGAAAACTTTGTTCTGACACTCGGCGCGTATGCAGCACTATAAAAATATTCAAGCGCTCGGTACAAAATAAAACTTTATTTGATTGTCGTATGATATGTTAATATTGAAGGTATTAATTAATGAAAACATTATTAAAGTTTTATTTTTAGATCATATCTTAACTATTATGCAAAGAAGTCAACATTCAATTTGAATATATTTTGTAGCGCGTCAATTACAAAAGTTAATTTTGAACAAATGTGCGCTAATTTTATATATCTCTTATATTTTTATTCTCTTTGAGTGCATTATTAGTAATAATTATCCTTAAACAAANTCAATTTTGAACTAATGTGCGCTAATTTTATATATCTCTTGTACTTTTGTTCTATTTTTGTGCATTATTAATAACAAATACCGTTAAACAATTTCTTACATTTTGTGCATTATTAACAACAAATAACGATTAACAAAATTTATTTTTCTTTATAAATAACGATTTTAGAAATTTAAGATAAATTTATATTATCTTATTATATATATTAACTTTTCATTTTTATATCTTTATTTTATTTTTGTGCATTATTAACAATAAATGAATGCAAGACAATACTTATATCATATTCAATCAGTATTTTATCTTTTTTTGTAATTAAAACATTCATGATATTATATTCATAGCTTAATAATAATTTTTTAAAAATATTTAGAATTTCGTATTTTCATATATTTAATGTATTATTATTTGCATCTTGCTATAATGTATTCTATTTTATTTTATAAAATTCAGTGCAAAGAGTAAATGTTTACTCGTTAAACGAAGCCAAAAGCGGATTTTGTTTAGTATTTTGCTATGCGACTGTAACGGCTCCATGAAGCTAACTTCTGGGACGTAATTACTATCACTGATACACACCGAAGAACTGAAGAATCAAATAAATTTGTCGAGGTCATATCCGTATATCTTTAGAACACAGGGGATGTTTGGAGAAGATGTTAAATCAGACTGGATGGGTATTAAATCTATAATAAGCAAAATCTTCTTTGCGTGCCTTATCCCGTAGGGATGTTGGCGATCAACATGGCAAACTTCACCCTGTCTACGGCCTGTCTACATCGTTGAATGGAAATGCTCGAGAACGAATGACTCAGGAGTTTAAGCCACGAGTTCCTTCTTCTTCTTGGTCCTCAG
>JARJEC010022787.1:0-11283 GCA_030264575.1 Tachinus sp. AB-2021
CAAGATTTTTGTCATGTATTGATTTTTTTATGATTGATTACAAACGTATGCATTTGGCAGATACATTCATCCACCTATATGGAAACATACCAAATTATACCGTTTACATTATATTTTTATTAAACACCACTTTAATTATATTTTTCTCTTTTAGTAGCATCTTCTTTGTGACATATCAACTCCTATCAATTCTTTTAATCTTAACTGTCTATTGATTTGGCTGTTTCAAAGAGTTTGGATTATTGCTATCTCAATGTAATTTAGAAAGACGAGTCCTGATTATATCTGAAACTAAATAGAATGAAACAGAGAACCATATAATCTTTTGAAATGTAGCTTTTCAATTAATTGGGTCAACCATTTTTTATCCATTAATTTACGCAAAGACTATCACTAATTAAATTTTGTATATAGTAAGATTAGTTGTTATTTATAGATAGTTAGCTTAAGCTTAAATTCCTCACACAAGACAATCGTCCTGTTCTATTCTAATTATATATACAATAATTCACTACTAAGATTTTGATATTATAATTCTTTAAATTGTTTTTAACTAAATGGTAGTACTTTGGTCACGAGTCCTACCACTTAGTTAAATTTTTTTTTTTATTTATACTATTATTGTTTTGATTTTTATAAAAATTGTAATAAAAATTTAACTTCTGCTGTGTGTTCTAAGCACACTTACATTTTTTAAAATATTATTTATTACTATTTAAACGTATAATATGTGTATTATATTTCATCTCATACTGTTAATATTTAAAAACGTTTGCTTTTGAATTATTCTCGGTCGTATAAATTAATTAATCGCATGTTAACGCATGCTTACTTTCGTTACAAAAGTCAATTTAGCAAAGTAGTAAATTTTTAAGAGTCATTACCGCTTAAAACTCTGACGAGTTACAAATATTACTACTTATTTCTTTAACAACCCGACTTTAAAAAAGTTAAATATGAACTTTGATCCTAGTTAACTGCGTCTTTATATTATAAAATTTAATATTTATATGTACTACTAAAAAAAGAATGCAATCATTATTTGACTTCTTATAATTCCACACAATACGTTGGCTTTTTTTGAGTATTGATTTTACAATTTATAACCCAAAGAGGATTTAGTCGAGTATTTATGATTTTATCTCGATACCTACCACTATTTGTGGCCTTAGCAATAATTATAATATTATTTTGATTTGTTCTTTCAAAATGCATGTAGGAACTTTAATATAAAACAAAACATTTTTATATTTTGCTCTTGCTGATATTCAGTTAAAGGTTTATTTATAGATATTTGATATGCTTTGTTTGAATATCCTAGAATATATGCATATATGAGAACGTACACTCCTTAATTTTGTATTGTTATGCAATTATGGCCAATCAAATCTGATATTCCTGCAATAATAACTGTTTCATCAATATACATTGTGAAGTCTTGTCCACCCAAGTTATTTTTTATTAGTTTAAAAAAGAACGTTTATTTTCTATTTGAAAAACAAAAAGTTGAGTGTTGTATTGTGTAAATCTGTTTTTATAAAAAAAACGTTTGCTTTAGGTATCATACTTGATTAAAAAATAATAAAATATCTAGAAACTTTTTTTAAGTCTATAATATACAGTAACAAGTAGTCATCTCACATAGTGCCGACTTATTGAAAAAACTTAATGTTATTCAATACATATATTTTTTACAAAAATCATAAAAATAATGATTATAGGCGTTGATATTGTTTAATAAAATACACAATAAAAATTGTATAATTTTAGAAACATTGCAAGTTCAAAATGTTTGCTGTAGTTCTTGTGCGTTACAAGATAAGGGTGAGTTTATATCTCAACTGATATTGGATCCAAAGTGCTACAAGTCAAATCGTGGAGTTTTCATGGGGTGTTTTTTAAAATATTTTTGTTTGTTTTTCTTTAATAGTTATAACAAAATAATATTTGTGATTTTATTTGTCATTTTGTGGATTTTTGCAATATTTTATGAAATGATATTGTAAGAAATCTTATAACAGGATTAATTATTAATGACATTTGTCCCATCATGAGTCCCACAGAAATTCTTTCCACTTCAATAATCTCTACATAAATTGAAAACAAATCAACATAATTCACAAAAAATTCTACACAACTCCAACATGCATTGAAAATGCACACACCAAATTTGTACATAATTTATGTACGGCACAAAAAAATTCTATAGTGATTACCATTATTTGAATTTGGCTATCCCAAAAAATGTTCTACAACCCACAGTTTGCGCACCAGTAGGCACTTAAGTTTTGTTATTTATGTATTTTCTTTGGACATTGGTGATCTCCACACTTCTTAAAATATTTTTTACAGTTAGCACTTGAAGTAGGTTATATTGAAACTACACGATTTTATAGATTCCTAGAAATGCATTTATCTACTTATGATTGGTTGGCTTTGTTTTGACATAGATTTTGAACGGAATTTAACTCGTTTAACTTAATTCTGACTTTACCGACGGGTTTATCTCACCCGAAGTACTATAGGACATAATATATCTAATTAATTTTTTTATAAATAGTGAGCGCTTGAAAGTAAAACCATTAATTTTATAATAATATAATTGTACTGAAAATCTCAACACCGACAGATACACAAGCCAATGCATACTGGGAATGTACGAGCCACTGTACAACTCTCCGCTTATTCAGACTCACACCTCAATATAAAAATGTTCACTTCAAAAGTGGATTTATCTGGTTTTGCCTTTTGTTCCACTATTGTTTTATTGAGTACATGGCTTCATTATTATATTCTTAAAAAATAATAAAATATGAGAATGTCTTTATCATAAATATTACTCGACACATTATATATAAATTTGCTAAAAATTTCTTATACATTATTATTCCACATAACTAGCTATGGAGGTCAGGCAGCAGAATATTGTAAAATCACCTCTCTCGGTGAAATACCGATTGATGGAATTTCTAAAGTAAACCAAGAGCTAATGAAATTGAATTGAATTGAAAACTCATGTAAGATTTCTGATTAAATTTTTTTTTAAATAAGATATAAAATGTTATTTTTTATGTATAATGTTAAACTACTACAATTTTTTAATAAAATAAGTTTTAAACAAAATGTTGAATAAATACAAGAAAAATGATTTAGGAACCAGCATATATTTTATGTGAAAAAATAATTGATTACCCGTCGTAAACGGAGCTAGTACGCTACTATACAGACGCGTGATCCATTAAAACAGAAGAGACGCAAAGCCGTATGTGTCATAAAAGAATAAATAACGAACACATATAGATAGCTCTCAGCAAAATGATTGATGATCATAGCCCATAAAAATTTTTACTAGTTTACTATAAAATATTATCTGTAACATAATTTATTATTAACTCTTTATTAAATTTACAGACAATCGAAGCAAATTAACATGCTTTTATCAGTTATATGAATAAATTTAATAATATATCGCATATCCCCGGATTGACTTTTTTCTGTATTTTCTTTACTAGATACGACAAAAAGGTATTTAGAGTGTTAAATTATTAGTATACAAAAAATAAATTATTAGTATACAAAATATCAACAAGATTTATAACTTTATTATTCGGATGGTAACTATAACTAACAACATAAGAAAAAGCAAATTACACTAAATTATTCATTTCAACCGCCGGGACGGCATATCCAGTACGGCCGATGTCGGATGTTTTCAAAGTTTAGTACACGGCATTTGTATGTGACCGCATGGCCTCGGCGGCCCCACCTAACAGTACCATTTGCCATTGGGAAACAAATAATGGCGCACTAGATATCGGAGGCAAATTTCGAGAGTAACAACCCTTAACTGGACGCACACATAAATACATGAATACTGCTGAAGGATCTCGGGGTCGATAGTACTTAAAAATTGTTGCAAATTTCAACAATAGGTAATGATGCTACAGCTTCCTATATAATGTATTTCAGTATTTTGGTGTTATTGGAATGAATTACATTCTGAAAATTATAATTAATTAATAGTTAATAAACTTTTATTGGATAAACTATTTTTGTAGACAATGTGTTTCAAGCGTTCCCAAACGTAAAAGTCCGCAATTGTCAAGTTCGGACTTTTTGGTGGCAATAATATTCCTACCAGCACATTTATCAAACATTTCTAAATATATATGTTAGTCAATATAGTTCTAAAAAAATGTGTCGTATTATTCCATGATAGGATATAGCACACCATACATTTACATTCACAGAAAATTGTCGTGCACTTAAAATTATAGGTTCTCTAAAGTTTGGATTTGTCTAAAACCAAAATCTAACATGCTACGATATAACAGAGCCATTGGTAAAAGTAAAAGTAACTTTATCCGAAAATAAAACATTTAAGTGATCGATTTCTTACCATTTTACTACTAAACTATAAACAAAAATTGAGACGTGTTGCATCGTCTGTATGACCTATCGGACATGAGACTGACGTTGGCACTAAATTTAGTACAAAAGATGCGCGCTTTATATTACAAATTTAAAAACTAACTACGACATTTCCGGTTCTATTTTCTTATATGAGAATTTACTAAATAAAATATAAAATATTTAATGCTAACGTCAATCTCGTGTCAGACCAAGAGCAACCTTAGTTTTAAAAGGATTTAATTTCAAATACTTGTTTCTTTTTCTTTAAATGTTCTAATATAATTTACATTTTTTTACAAAACTGTATACACATTGTGCACTCATTGGTGAGATATTTTTTATTGAATTCTTCAATTACATATTGGTAACTTTTATCCTCTGTGTGAATTAAAAAAACGCGGAACCATCCAAATCGTTTTAAGTTTTAAGTTAAAATAATATAATGTTAACAATCGCAATTATAAAATGTGTATATGTTTATGCATCATTTAAAGTAAAATTAATAAGATTTTTTTTTTCATATAATTTAGAATAAAGAACCTTTTCCTCGTGTACTCAATCCGGGAACAAGTTATAAATATTGTTGATTTTTCTACACTGACATAGTTTAACATTCTCAACAACTTTTTAATAGTTTTTGTATTTAGTACAGAAACCGCACTACACTAGAGTCAAAAATAACTTGTCTGTAAATTTCCAAGTCATACTTGATTATTAATTACTTTCTTTGCAGAATTGATTATTTAAAATTAAGCAAAACTTCGGTTTTAATTTTTCCATAAAATAAAGAAGTGTATTTTTTTAGTGATAGTGAGTCCAAACAAATTAATTTGTTTTATGATTGACAACTAAAGAGAAATAGAAATATTAATACAAGTGTTTTTGTGAATGTCAATTTAATTAAATATTTACTACATAACTACTATTAACTACATAGTTTTTATTTTCGGTTACGATTTCAGCGGAAACAAGAGAAGGAGTCCAATATTAAGTTTCGGTTTTGGTTTTGGCTGAATATCGAGTTTCGGTCGGACACAAGTTTTTATTATTTATTTTTTGGTGTGCTCAATTTCTACTATGCTATAGAAGTTTCACTTTCAAACGTGAGGCACACAATAATTTTTTTATTTGATTGTCAGATATAATAAAAAATTATATTGGGTTTTCTGGAATTATTTTATCGTTAAAAGAAAGGCTTATAACCTTAAGCTGTTGTTCCCATCAAAACCACGCTATCATAAGCCATTGACTCACTAATAGGGGTAATGATGAAAAATACAAACAAACAAACACACGCTGATTGTATTGTAATTTGTCTGAAATTTAAAAAAATGCAATTACAAATTTACGATGATGCCATAATGTAGATGAAATTGTCATTATACAATTTTAAAGTTAGTACACACTTTTTATTTTATTGAAATTATAATAAATTTATTATCAGAATAACATGACAAACTTTTAGGTCAAATGATTTATATGGATAATTGGAAGATGATGATGTATCTCGGGACACCTGTGATGCCAGATTTAAATTCTCTTATAAACTCCGGACTCTACATCAACGATTTATCTATGCACGATTTTAGCAGGTACATTTACAAAGATAATTATTCATCTTATAATATTACTTGTTTATAATATAACTTGCTTTATAGAGACTTGATGTTGGCTGGTACTCAGCAGTCAGTAGAGTTAAAGTTGGCATTAGATCAAGAACAACAAAAAAGTAAGAAATTAGAAGAATCTATGAAAAAATTGGACGATGAAATGAAGCGTACAGATGAACTACTTTATCAGATGATACCGAAACAAGTAGCTGACAGGCTTAGGACAGGTGAAAATCCAATAGACACATGCGAGGTAGGAAATTAATAAAATATTCAAATAATCTGTTTAATAATGCATTTATTATGCATTAAATATTTTATTCATAAAATTTTACCTGTTAGATGTGCTGACTTTCATCATATTCTATTAAATAATTAAGTTTTGTTAGTTTGATGAAATGAAAAGTTTAAAATTCCTTAAATTAATTAATTGTTTGCGAAACACTCAAATCCTTCTCTTTTAAAACTTTCCACTTTAAAATTTATTCTCTCACAGTTTAATATTTACTTTTAGATGTTCGATTTTGTGTCAATACTCTTCTCAGACGTGGTAACATTTACGGAAATTTGCAGCAGAATCCAACCAATGGAAGTAGTTTCAATGCTCAATGGGATGTATTCGATATTCGACAACCTCACAGAACGCAACAAAGTGTATAAAGTAAGTACTGAAACTTTCCAAATATACATAAAACCATATTTATGTTGTTTAAAGATACAGTCGATTAAATTAATTGACTTGACTAAGATAAATTGACAAGCCGTGCCTGAGCATCGTTTTAGTTCAATTTGAAGCTGATTTAACTCATTTAATCTAAATTGAGTTCCAAATATAATCTCAACCCCATCCATTTTAATATTTCAATCGGCTTCCAATATGCAAATGACAGCATTTTATTAAAGCATTCCATTAATGTTTTATATGCTCACACTTCTCTGATTGATTTCGCATGCTCAACGCTGTTTTGAATTGAATATTATTGTAATATTTTATAATAATTTTCATCATGGTAATGTAATTCTAGCAATAGCCGACTTTTAGAATAATTAAAAATATATATATTATATCATTTTCGCTGGATACAATCTATATAAAGACTGTAGGGCACATGAAAAGGCTTTTATATCATTGTAAACCACCAAATCCTATGATATACGAGTATAACGGGTTTATGCACAGTAGAGCAAATACGATTTTATTTGAACGAATTCTTTGCAAGCTATGGCCTTCACCTTCACATCCTTTAATAAAAATAAAATAAATCCCGATAGCTTCTAAAATATTTATACCACTTATCTTATTATAGTTTAGAATTTATTTAAATTGTAATGTTAAATGTATTTAAATGTGTAATTAAAAGGAAATTTAAAAAATTAAAAAATTCTACAGTTGAATTACTGACGTACAGATCTTTCAAATGAGATGTTACAAGGTGGATCATCCCGTTGAAAATTATAAAAAAGGACTTGTTGGATGGGAGGAGGAAACCATCACATATGTGAACAATATGTCAAAATATGTCGAATGTTTTGCTTATTTCATATCAATTTAAAACAAATACTAACATTCAGTCCAAAAAATTTGAAAAAATTGGCACTACTGACAAAAAGACCTTTTAAATGAGGTGTCACAAATTCGATCATTCTATTTTTAATTTTTAAATGTGCTTCCTTGATGAAAGGTGGAAACTGACACAAATGTCTAAAAATGTGCAAAGTTAACCACCTTGAAATATAAAAAGTGCCAAAATACGTCAAGGCACTTTTTATTTTCCTCCGATTTTCTGAGATAACCAGGATGGATAGTTTTGAAGAAAACACCTAGTATAAAACATTCTAGCAATTTTGGCTAAGATTATTTCATCAATTCACTCAAAATCATGTCAAATATTTTTCAAAATATAAACAAACTGGAAAAAAATAACAAAGAAATCCAAAATAGTAGTAGTACATATTAAATAATATTGAGAGAAAAATTTTAAATATTTGTTTAATGTCATTCACAGACTAGCTATGCTCAAATGATTATATTTTCTAACATATTATCCAATAACTGCGCTTCTTTGTGTTGAAGTTTCACTGTGTTGCGTTTTGAGTACTCGTTAGCGTGGTCGGTCTTATATATTTCGATTGAAGTGAATTAATTTTAATTAATATTATTTATTATTTTATTATTATTATGCTAGCGGCATGTACATTTTGCTATTTTAAATAAATCGAGCCGTTTTTCTGCAAGCGGAATACGGAAAATCAAGAAGCGCGCCTGCCGGAGGGTTAATAAATATTTTCATTTTTATTGAAACGTAAACTAAAATTAATATACAGAGTGATTTATTAAATTCTGTACATACAACATCTCGACCATTTGCTAAAAAGGTTAAACGGGATGATCGATGGTACAGTAAACAGCTTGTATGTTTCTGATATATTACAAAATATATTATAAAAATAACACGTTCGACACTTTAATACAACAAATATATACAACAAGCAAAAAAACGGGAAATATTATTTAAGTTTTTTTATTTTATGAATAAAATAGATGGATAATATTTATTTCAAAATGACTTATTTGTTACATTTTATTTAAATACATTTGTTTTCAATTTACTTTATAAATATTATATGAGATAAAGCTTTTTCTTGTTTTAATTGAGTTATAAACATTTTCGGTGACAGTTTATTTATGAACTTTGAATTTTCTCTAAAAATGATGTATTAGTAGGTGACATTAGTACACTATTTTTCAATACGTAGTAAGGTTGCGATTTTCAATCGTACATAATTTATCTAAAATTTATATTGAGTTGTGCTGGCGTTTAGCGGTTTATGTAAAAAAAGTTGATTAATTATATAGTACTTATGCCACTTTTTAAAATTTATCAACGAAATGAATGCAACCACAAACGTTTAAAACATGATTACTGCTTGTACCGTTTTCCATGTTATAAAACAATATATTCACGGGGAATAAATTGCAAATAAACGAGTAAATATTGGTGATGCTACTGAACATAAAATTGGTTTAATTTAGTGGCACAACAAAATGTAGAAATAGTTTAAATGTCGTGGAATGAAAACTCTCCAATATGTCATTGTCGTGCCTTTAAAAACATAAAATTGAATGAAATATATGTTATATTAGAATCATTGTATATTCAGTAGCATCACCAATATTTACTTTTTGTTTGCAATCTGTTTCACGTGAATTATTCGTTGTTATACAACGTGGAAAACGTTACAAACTGCAACCCCCTTTGAAACATTTGTAGTTGCGTTTATTTTGTGGATAAATTTTGAAGTACTGATATCATTGAACATATTCATTTCCCTAGATAATCGACAAAGCGCTAGCATAACCCATTAAGCATTTTACATAAATTAAGTAAGTTTAATGTTAATATTATATTATTATATCAATTGACATTTAAATTACTTAAGTGAACAAATTTAGGTTTTTTAAATATTAAAAAAAACGGTTAACAAAAAATTTTATATACAACTTGTAGGTAACGGCAATTAATATTCACTTTTTTTAAATTTTGTAATAAAACTAGTTTGTTAATTAAATTTTATTAAATAACTTTTTGTTACTTTTAAACTAAAATATTATACTATACATTTCTTATAGGTTGAAACGATCGGGGATGCTTACATGGTAGTTTCTGGTGCACCCGAAAAACAAGGAAACCACGCAGATCGTATTTGTGATATGGCGTTGGACATGGTTGATGCAATTACGGACCTGAAAGATCCATCAACTGGTAACAACTTTATTAGTATTTATTGTTATAGAATTTTAAATTAAATTGATTTTTTTCTACTTTTATAATTTTATACAGTAGATATAAGAAGCTATTAAAGATAGCTAAAACATCTAACAAAACGAGATAATATTTTAATGTATTCAGTTCAGTAGAGTCGAAAATGACAACAAATAATGTGCATATTTAACGCCGCATTCTTTAGGAATTCTAACAAGGAAAAATGCTACAAGAGAATGCAAATCGATTTGCTATTTTTTTAGCAGGGTTTACACCTTTTTAAGGTGTTGTATCTTACGATTTGTGTCGACAATGCCTTGGGGGTCCTTAGAAGTGCAAAGACGACAATTTAAAACAACTGTTTGTTGAGAATTCGGCACAATCACTTGCAAAATAATTTCGCAAATAATTTTCCAATTCCTACATGAGATGGAAAAGATCTACAAAAACCGTCCAGTGAAAATAATTAAAAGGCAATGCTAAGTCCGATATTGTTTCTAACCAGTACAATGAAACTAAAAAAACTTAAGCTTCAGGATCCCTAAAGCTAGGAGATCTTCCTAATGGGCATACACCAACCACCCACAATACTACTGATTTTTTTTTCTACTTAATTGCAATTTTCAACAGTTTCTTTAGGTTTTGTAATATTTTTAACAATTTTGCTTGAATATTGTAAATTTTTGATTTTTTCATTTTACATGATTTGTTCAAAATTTATTGATTAATTGACATTTATTGATTTAACATTTTCCAATGTTTATATTGATATTTTTAACAATCTTTTAATGTCACAACTTTTTTGACGTTTTTGCACACAATATTTCGCTTTTTCTCAACATTTTCTTATTTGTTTTAGATATTTTTTTCAAATTTTGTAAAAAATTGCTCTATATTTTGCAATTTTTTGTTATTTTCTTTGATTTATTGACGTTTTAAGAGATGTTTTACAATATATTTTTTGGTATTCCACACTGCATTATTTTAGATTTTCTATAAATTTCTACGCGTTTTTAATAATTGATCTATATTTTATATTATATATATATATTATGTTTTGTAACTATATCGACACTTTTCCATCGATTTTCAAGATTTTGGGTTAAAATTTGTCTGCATGTTTGAAAATTTCTACACATTTCTATTTTTCGATATTTTTGCTCATTTTTTCAATGTTCTAATTTTTTTAATGTTTTTTATGATTTAAAATAAACACAAACATTTCTAGATATTGTAGAATAGTTTTTTGATATTTTGCATGTTTGTTTTGTTATTTTTTAAATTTTGTTTATGTTTTACAATATTCTTGTTACTACTAATATAATCAAAGGTTCTTACTAAAAAAATGAATATTGGGCAATTCAGCGTTTGTCGAGCAGTTAGTATATTTCAGTTAACAACAATGGTTGCAATTTCTTTTTCTTGAAGGTGGCGCAACAAATTTTAGCTTTAGGGCCTCGAAAAGCTAGATCAGCGACCTTTTTTTAAAATAAAAG
>JARJEC010022846.1:0-12536 GCA_030264575.1 Tachinus sp. AB-2021
GTCTATTATATGTTTACATAATCAATTTAAATTTTTTAGTATATCAATGTTTATTATATTATACAGCCCTCCTTCCGTAATATTGCAATATTCTTGAGCTTAACCACACATTAAAGGCTTTACTTTTTCTAATTGTAGAATACTCACAACTTTAATCCATAGTCAAGATAGGAAAGAAGTAGTATATTAGAATGGAAATTATAAATTTTGCGATATAGATTGTGGCTTTTGAATATATTGTTTGTGCTGTTAAACGCAGCTTGGTGCTTTATCAAACCTACACTTGATTTGAGTGTTGTCCCAGTTCTTATTTACAATTCAGACTAAGTATGTGACTTTTCTTTTTGTTTCTATTTGCTGGTTATAGTTATACAAGTGCGCGTTTGTAACCATGAATTCAATCTTGCTACTATTTATGTCCACCCTATATGTCACTGGATAGATCAATTTTGTATATTAGTATCAGGAGCTCTTCTAATGTATTGGCAAACATCATTGCATTGTCGATATATATTATTCAGAATAACTGTTTATTGTGATACCTTTAATCATTCTTTCCAGGAAGTTTGGAAAAATTTGCTCTGAGTATGTGTGTATTGAACAGTGTTGGTGACTATATACAACGTTGTCTTACTCCCCTGATTTTTTAACCTTTTCTGTTTGTATCTTTATCTAGTGTTTTATCTGGTTTAAATGTACGTTTATGATTCTGGGGTGGCAAGCACCTCAGAATAATAACCGTACATTAAATTAATATTTATTTTCACTATTTTGTGGTGTTAAATGCAACAAAAAGTTTTTGTAAGGTAATTACGCACACATAAATAATACAACTTACATTTCTGTAACTCCCACATAAAAATAATTTTAGATCGAACAAGGTTTTGCTGATTTTCACCGCGTTAATAAATCTGAGATTTGTTCTTTACAGACTCTGTATATTATGTTATGAGAAGATGATTTATTGTTTAGTTTTTATAAATTTGTATTTTTTTAGGTAGTCTTTGTAAAATTAGTAAATATTTGAATGCGTTTTTTACCTAGAAGAGTTTTAACTTGATTTGTACATCGTCTGAGATTTAGTTTTATCTATGAGGTGGTTTACCAAATCCTTGCACTGCGGTGCTGGTGGTCCCATTGTGCATCTCTCATGTTTTACACTTTTAACAGATCTGTTTCTTTTATCAAATTTGCTTTTGCCAAAGCATTGTCTTAAGCTCTTTATGGGTGACCATGCGCTTGCCAAGCTGAACTGTTTACTACATGCTGCAAACTTTGCATTTGCACAGCATATGATGCAGAGTTTCCAGTAATCAGCTCTGAAAGCCTTTGCAGTTCTATTTAACTTACATACTGTCTCTTCATAGTTTACTTGTTTTACTGCTGGCTTAGCTATTTCTTTTGGCATTTTTGTTTTATTTTTTCTTTGTATTGTTTGTGGTTTGTTTTGTTTTTGAATAAATTATTTGAGTATCCATGTTTGAAGTGCAAGTTCTATGGCAAGAGACTTGTCAAAAAATCAATTTAACAAGTTAAAAAGAAACACTTTTATGGTAGAGATACAGTAAATTCGAAGATTATGTTTAATCGAGAGAAAGACAGCAAGAGAGAGAGAGAGAGAGAGAGAAGTGCCATGATACTTTTGGTTTGTGTATTCGAATTTTTACACATTTTAAAAGAAATGTGTTGGAATTGTTTTTTTTAGAAAAGTTTTGTATCCCGTTTTCTAGCCAGATTCATAGAATCAAACTGATTTTTTTATGTACCATTAGGGAACTTATGTTAGTTTTAGCTCTACAAATAAAGTACTGAAATTTTACTAGTTTGCTGAAAATGGCATTTTTTTAAGTATTAATTATGATGTTGAGAATTTTTATCATTAGATAAACATTGTTTAGACTTAAAACGGTTACGTACATATACGTACCAATAAAGGCAGTTGATGTTTTTAAAATGCCTTTGGTGATTTTTTTAAACTGAAATTTCAGACTGAGACTCATTGTACATCTCCATTTTATTATATACGAGATCTTATTTCTCTTTTAAGTTTGACCTCGTTTGCTTATTTAGTTTTGGATTGTTTTAAACTTGTTTTTAACTTATATTTCTCTGAAGAAAAATGGTGTTTAGTTAATAACTCGAAGCCTTGTTGTCATTTCATGTTAAATGTTTTCTCTACCATTATTTTGACATATCCGTGACTGCGAAAGAAAACAACAGTAGCCTATATAATTACTCTATACTTACTTACTAATTTTTTAAATTCCTTAATGAAGATTGTGCGGTTTTACATGGTGTTCCTTCTTAAGTCATTATTTTTATTTATATCTAAGTTAAGAAAGCATTTTCCATCTCTTGCTTGATCCTTTATGTTTGAGCTAATCTATTTTGTTTTCTTATCACATATTCTATGTTTTGTTTGGCAACAATATCACAAAATATTGCATGCGGTCGCAAACTAATCTTTTTCTTTGCTTCTGCGGTGTAAGATTTTATTGTATCCTGTAGAAAAGTTCTTTATTTGGTATTGGTCAAAAGATTTTTAGTAGTTTTCTGGTTTTAATGCGTACTTTATTGATAAATTTGTGGAACTTGTGGTATTTGTAATTCTTGCGGTTTGATAGGTACGAAATACATGGCTTTTCACGTTATTTAAAAACAAATCATTTTTGTCTTAGATTTAGGTCTTTATATCTCCATATATTGTTGTTTTGTGCGTAAGGCACTTCCTACATAACTAAAAATAGTTGATTTACTAAATTAAAAGATACGCTTGAAAAATTCAGCAAAAAACTATAAGCTAACATTTAGGAACATTTTTTTAATTAATTTTATTAGAACCCTCCAGGATATTGTAAACTGCGTGTTTGCCCGAAACAATAATAGACATGTTAATAAAACACAGAATGCTCATTTCTACCTTGTATATTCAGCTGTAGACTTTCAATACAATATAATTTAATTATATTAGGAATAAAACAGGTTCTCAAGAAAATTACATCCAGATAATAAAATACACTTTATGAATATATTAAAGTATAACTTTGTAATAATATTCTTTTATTCGCTTTATGTTAATAATGTTTTAACTTATTTCCAGATGAACCGCCCCATCCAAGTGAAACCAGCGGACAGTGAAAACCGCGGAGGTAAGCTTTATTACTTTACCCATGCATTATTCATCATTTATTTTACGTTAATATTTTCGTGCCCCGCACATACACATACAAGCGCACGGGCATAATAATAACAATAAAAAATATATTATTAGGCGCGGTATTAATTGCAGTACTCTTCAACCGCCCTGTGCGTGACAGCCTTTCTATGCTAAACACTCACACGTATACATCACATACACAACACACAAGTGCCTCTGATTAATGTAAATACCTGCATTCAGCGATTGTCGTTTGCATTCCTTTCATCATGGAAATTTGTGCATCTAGTTTGCTCATCTCGCATGGTGAATAATATTGCAGCCGAAGGAGGGGTACAGAGAATAGTTTGCTTAATGCCGCGGATCATTAAAACTGAGAGATAATATACTACTGAATGGAAACGCTAAATTATTAAGATGACGACGTGTATATCCCGGTTTAATGATCTGAATAATTAGCGACGTGCGCCACTGGTGCTTTTCTGGTGATCGCTTTGCATCGAGTTTTGTTTGTCAGTGCAGAGATTTAATCGGATTGATGTTGAATCAGAATAATTGGCCCGTAATTGGATAGATTATTACCTAGAAAAATGTGTATTTGGATACATGATCCGTTTGACTATATATGTGGGATTAATTCGTGCGGACCATCAAAGAGCACGAATCGAGTATAAGGTATTTGTAATCCTGTTTGAATTCCGGCTCCGAATATATATTTTTATTTTAATTGGCAAATATTAGCCGGAAAAGTCATAATATATTATTTTTATTTTTATAAATTTATGGATTTTTGTTTCCTTTTGTTTGAAAATTTCTATTTATTTATTCTAATGGTTTCGTCAATAATATGCTCAACTTACGTATCATAATAAAAGCATATGTTTATAATACTAATTCTGGCAAATTGCGTGTTAAAGTACAGCTATAAAATTACGTTTATGTTTTGTTTTATGTGTTTCGTTGCATATTTTATTAAAACTAAAATCTTAATTATACTAATTCGTACTTTCATGACTGCATAATGTTATACCACTTACATTTCTACAAAAAAAAATCTATCGGAAGGAGAAATAAATTAGTCTTATAGAATGAATTATTCAAATATAATTAATTCGAATTACATAAAAAAATATTTTATGTGTAATGACTCCAAACAAGCACAAAGATAAACAGTAGTAGATACCATTTTTCAATAAATTTTTGTATTATCAAAAAATACCATAAAATTTAGAGATTCTTCTTTGTTTTTCAAATGTGTGACTGGTAGGGTTACTTATTAATCATGAGGTAGAAGAAAACCATACCAATTGTGTGTCAAGAAAAATATGCAATGATTTAAATAAAATAAATACTTTATGGAGCTGAATCAAGTTACATTTAAAAAAATTATTTCCGGTTTGAATGCAAATGAAAATGTTACATTAAATTTTGTTTTGCAGTATGCACGCTATCTTCTATAGAGGTTTTGTCAGGTTTGACGATTGCATTTTATTGTATTGGTGTGGTTCGTTATACGGTTCTGGTGGTCTTACAATGATGCGGAGTTTCTTTGTTCTCCAAGTCTCCGCGGTCGATAATTGTAGTTTTTATGTTGACTTATTTTTTAAATATTTATTTTGTGCGTTGTTGTTATGTTGTACAACTGCGAACATTAATATGCAGACATATGGGTTTATACAATGAAATTCTATTTTTTTATGAGAAAAATTTTATATTGAGGTGTGAGTCCAAAAAACGGAGAGGCAAATTGGAAACATTTTAGGGGAACGGGTAGTGATACAGGCAGTGAGCAAACGGGACTGGGGACGCGTGCATTCTCTGTATGCGTTGGCCGTAGGGCGTAGTATATATAATGAGTGGCAGGGTAGCTGTGCATAAATAAAACGAATAAAAAATATGACATTGACGTTGACATTTAATTGTTAGTATAAATATTATAATAAAATTGAATTGGTAATTTGGAAAAAGGAACACGTTCTTTTTGAATATTTTAAGTGTCCACATTAGACTAATTTTGAAAGGTTTGTAAATTGTACCTATTTAAGGGAGAAAAAAATCTTTTTATAACTAGAAATAAGTGTATATTTTAAAATTGCTTTAGCAGTAAAAGTCTTTAAATAATCAATACAAAAAGGTTTTACTTCTACTGTGGGTGTTACAAGCACACACACACATTTTTTTGCAGAAGTGGGCACGTGTGAATGCGTTTTTTTCTCTCATATTATTAAATTACCATTTAAATTTTTTTGTCAGCCATTATTTGCATTGTGCTAATTTTCATTATGATGCACAAAAAAAATTACCTTTTATTCGTGAATGCTATTTTATTCACTGCTTTGCAACTTTTGGTGAAGTTTCATAGGTTCCGTATGTGTCATGTACTATTTAATTCTTTATTACATCATGTTTATATTGGTGTAACTTGTTTTTGTAGTCTCCGCTGTACAATTTTTCCCCAATTTTGAAAACAAGTCACTTTTTTGAAATTTAGTTTATTTATAACAAACCGTTACACAATTATATGAATCTGAATATAATAATAAAATCTAACAATTTTGGTTACCCGCGGAGTAATCAAATTTAAGTAAGTGGGCGATTTATATTAGTTTATACAATCTATTTACTCAATTTTTACAGATAATTATCAATTGTAAACAACAATATTTATTTAAAAAACTAAAATAACAGTATTTGTTTGCTAGTGAAACAAGAAACAAAATAGGATAGTCATTATAATGATCAGTTTATTTACTCTGTATTCCGGATTGTGATTTCAAATAATATACCATGGTAGTTGTTGCTCAATAGTAGTAGAAAGTGAGAATATGATTTGTTAAAAATTGATCTGGTTAGGGCCTTCCTCCAAAATTTAGAGAATCTTATTGTAATGGGAAAATGAAGTGATTTTGCTTTATACTTTTTTATATTGAAATTATATTGATTTTTTAACATATATATTTTGTTCAAAAGAAGGAAAAGTTGTGTTAAGGTCTTTATTTTTTAGTAAACTTTTCTGATTATTTTGATACCAATACTTTTACCTATAATCAATATAAACTATGGGCATATGAATGTAATGATGAGATGTTTTTTTTAAGTACTATTATGTCATCAATTAAATAGCAGTGATATTTGAAAATGATAATTCTGTACTTAGTTTAAAAAAGGTTAAATATTTGTTCTAGATTAGTTAATAAACAATGATTCATACGACATTGTATCAAGAACCGCCTATTTTGAATAGTTAATGAATCGGTTGGAAACTTTTTTTACAGTTGAGGTTAAATGAGCAATTATAAATTTGGTAAATGCCCATCTGCCTCATAAAATATTCACTATAACCTGTTGGTTTTTACTTTTAAATAAATCAATAAACTGTCGTAACTCTATCAATATTTATGCTGACAAACTTGTTTGTATATATTGCATCGGTGATTATTAAACGATTACTGAATTTATTTTTATTTGATATATTCAACCTGCTAAAAAATTAAAAGACATAATTTAAATAATTTAAATCGTTGGTTTGATCTTTTTTGTTATAAACGGAGGGTTTGATAAAAAGTCACAAGTTTGTTATTTTTTCAAGATTGATTAGGAAATTCATTTTAAATTACGTGGAGTTGTTTGTTCTCTTTTATTATACAAAACAAAGACATAATGATTGAGGCGTTAGTTGATATCGCGTAACATAATCTGATTGAAGCTGGCTGAAGTTATAAAACGTTGAATGAAAACGGAAATCACGAAATTTGATACCATTGATTGTACGTACACACACATACCAAAAAGACGAAAAGTTATTCAGATCATGTAAATCCGGCGCAATAAAAGTCGCTGAATAATTGAATTAATGCCGCGATAAAAGGCGCGCGATGTTGAAAGACGCACTTAACAATAATAATAAAATATTCGTTTAGGGCAAAAATTCGTCCCTTTATTAAGAGCTTATCGGGGCAGACGATCGGATTTGTTTTGTCCGAGCAGTGGCAAAAACGAGAAACTTCGGAATGACGCTACATTTACTTAAACTTTACGTATTTCTTTGTCTCTCCCTTCGGGTTTATGAACTCACTTTGGGGGTTGGTTGGAAGACACCCATGAATTGATGGCCAATGTCTTCTGACAGCGCTATAAAAACGCTGCGTTCGTTATATTGACATTCCACCTTCCTTATCTCTTCACAGGCTGTATACCCCGGAATCATCGCATTTTCATAAAGCTTTCCCCCGTTTTTCTGTCAGTTAAACGCGCGCACTGATGTAATTATTCGCGGCCACCTCATTCCACACCACTATCCGATTATCTTTATATTTTTAGGAGGCGACATAAAAATGCTTAAAAAGATAATCAAATAACGCACCAAAGAACTTAAGACATTGCGCGGTTGGAAGGATACGCACTATTCCTTCCCATCCCAGAAATATGTAGGACCCACCAATAGAAATCACTCTGCGATGTTAAATAAAATCAGTTTAATACAGATAGGACATTTTGAAATGAAATGCTGTTTGTGTTATCCATCAGGTTAGGCGACTGGACTCCGCCGCGAACGAACGCCGCCTCCTAGTTCTGTTCTTATTGCAGAGCTCGCGATGGCGGCTGGCAGCTCCGGCGGCGTCTCCTGGATGTAGGGGCAAGGTAACGAGGAGATAGCTAGCAACCCCCTGCCCCCCAGCCCCGGACCCGGTCAAGTAAGACCACGTCCTGTCCTTGTTGTTGGCGATGTGACAGTGTCGTGCGTATTAGACTGTTGTAGTGCGTTGTTCCTGTGCCAGCCATGGTCAGCTCGTTCGTTCGATGTATGTCTAGCCGTTGTGTACCTCTTGAATGTTATAGTACTTATTATTTTGTTTATTGTCTTTACTTGGACAGCTACTTCTGCAACTCACGATTGTCATTCAATTGAGATCAAATTTCTTCGGTTGTGGAAGTACCTGTCGGGTTGGGACCTATCCTCACAGTAGGTGCGGATGGTCCGGTAAGTATAGATGGATTCAATGTACGCCGCGTTACAACGCAACTACCAGAGCACTGTCAATGGTCTTTTTATGTTTTGTTGTTGTTGTTTTTTATTTAACCCATCCGCTATTCGTGTCATAACCACACGCATACAATTTGAATCTAAATTTATTATTGGCCTCAAAATTACGCACCATTGATATAATGAGATTCCATGCACATATCTCACGCAATCGTTTTGCGTACAGAATTCAATTTAATTTAGATATACTCGAAATAATAATTTATGCAAACTCAATCTACACACGAATTACGCATTGCCCTATAAGAAGAATAAATTTGACTTAATATTAAAAGAATTGAACGAACTTAGATGCTGCCACCTATGTAATTTTAAATCAATTTTGGTTTTGTCGTGCAAAAGCGCATACAAGTAAAATTTGACAAAATTAATAACATCTTTTACAACTACAATAAAAAGGTCAGAAGCATTGAAAATCAATCATCAAGCACTCGTTGAACAATCTAGATGTTGCACATAATTGAACAAGTTAGAAGCAAAAAAATTATTGAGTTTCAAAAAAGAAGTTGATAGTTGCTCGATTTATATAGTACGTGGGTTAGGTTGAATTGGGTCAATTTATTTCTTTAAGTCGTTTAAGAAAATATGCAATTTGATGTCTGATGACCCAAGTATTGGTTGCAAAATTGAGGCCTGGCGGTATATTGGAGACATACCAACATTGTGAACATTGCTAGATGGGGTTTTTATAGGGTACTTTTGTTTTTCGAAGATCAATTATTTGTCAAAATTTTTTGTAAAATTTTATTTAGTTATAAATTGGCAGAAACATGTTAATGTTTATACCTAAAACGGTATATTATAAAAAAAACTGTTTCAAATATTTTTTTCTTTGAGTTAAGTTTGTTGCTGTTTTGCAAAATAGTAAATTTCTATATGATTTCCATACAAAATTTTGATAATACAGATTTTTTTTAAATCAATTTTCTACTAATTGATCAAACTATTTTCACATGTTTTATGCATAAATATACTTCTACAAAAAATTAAGACTGTGGATTTGTCAACAAAGTTTCTTCTACTTCTGAGAACTCATTTTTAAAATTCCGTTGTTTTAGATAAAATAATACTATTAGATTTTTTGGATTTTATTTCATATAGTACAATTTATTTTTTAAATTATAACCGTAACACCAAAAAGACTTTATTTATCCAACTAGAGTTCTTATTACTAAACTGAGAATTATTAAATTTTTTGATTAACAAATAAAATAATATTGCTTGTAATTGCAAGTCTCCAAACCCCATTTATAGTCACAGTCAAACAATAATTTAACCAATGTCACCTGAATTTAAATATTTAAACTGTATTTGTACACAATTCTTACAGTACTTCAAATTAAATAGAATTAAAAAAGGGGTTAACATATTAAAAAATCAATAAAATAATGTGTATGAAGTACCAAGTAATAAAGTTTAAACCATTCTAATAATTGATGCAAGAGTTTATTTTGTGACAAATAAAAGTCTTAATTTTTTTGTATGTCAAAACTATTAGCGACAGAATTGATACATTTGACCAAATATATTTTTACAAAACTCATTGCTCAACTGAATTAATTTTGTTTGAAATATCAAAAAGTGCAAAGAAATAACAATCAGTATAACGGAATAGACGATCTATTTTTATTTGTAATGTTATTAGAGTAATTCATCTATAAATAAACTTTATTAGATACTTGACCTGTACTTAAAAACGCTTTTTAAGAAATATGTGTTTATCTGAAATAATTGTTTTTTTTTAATTTTGGACTGTAGTGTTTGTAAGTCAAATTGAGTACTTTACTTTTCTAATTCAATTTTTGTGAACTTTCTGTACACTTGAAGAGGTGAAACAAAAAATTGCATATGTGGCGCCAATATAGTTCGTTTACTCACTAGACACCAGATAAATGTCACATCATTAATTTTGCTTCATTTAATTTATTGCACTAAATTGAAACCCAAGTCCCGTCCTAAAATTATGTTTTATTTTTGTTATATCCAAAACCTGAAAATCACAGACTTAAATGTAACTCTATGGACTCGATGTTTCTGTCTCTAGTTGTGATAATAATCAATCAATATATGCTTGTTTGATTGTTGTAATAGTATAAATAATATTGTGTAAAGTAAATTGAAATGGGCCATTTGAAATGTGAGATACTAACTGTAACATTAGCAATCAAGCGCAAATTCCTCCTAAGAATCGAGGCAGATTTTTCCTTAATTAAATCAGAGTGACGAAGAATTCTTGTAACAATGAAAATCCGAATTAATTAAACCTCGGTCGAAAGTTATGGATATTAATTAAAGAAAAGTGTCTGTGTGTGTATGTAATTAATTATAGTAGCCCCCAAAATACCACATCAAATACGTAATCGCTTATTGATTGCTGCATAGTTGGTATCTCAGATTGTATAAAGCACCGGTTGCACATGGCTATTTTAGAAATGGTTACTTCACGATGATGATGACGATGAGTTGTTACGCGATCCGATCCATCCCCTAAAAATATAATAAAACCCATATATAAATTCATTCCCCGAACTGTAGCCTTGGATACATGGCGCGTTTCACCTTTACGAGATTTCGAAGCACTTCAAGACATTGTCGGCGCAATGCTCGAACGACTGGCTCTGCTCTCCCCTTCCACATTCGCCTTCTCATACAGAATCATCCTTTCATTACAACCCGTCCCTGATTTAGAAAGCGAGTTTGATCCAATTACGCTAGACCAGTCTTCCTTGAAAATCCCTCCCCGGCCGACCCTTCAATAAATAGCTCCAGTAAACATCGATCGCTAGCTCCTAAGCTCGTACCTTGAGTGTCAATATTAAGCCGACGATTATATTTATGGATATTGCACCAGGCCGTTTTTAACTCAATGTTTATATGTGTTTTAATTTTGATTATGGTTTTTATTTACGTGGAATGCGCGATGATGACACCAGGGGATCGGCTAACGTTGTGTTCTTTCCACAGATCGAAAGCTGTTCGTGGGTATGCTCAGCAAGCAACAAACTGAAGAGGATGTTCGACAATTGTTTGCACCATTTGGAACAATAGAAGAGTGCACCATTTTGCGAGGACCGGACGGAGCCAGTAAAGGTATGTATTAATCAGCATGTTGCTTCCGCTTAATTTTATGTAAATCTGTAAACGAATTCTTTTTCGCTTTGAATATATGGGTAAAACTATCCCCAATTTTCCACCACAAATGTTTCCCGTTGCATCCTGGAACGCTTTTAGATCTTATCGCGTATATTTGCTAATTTTGCAATTCGTGAAGGCGGAATTACAGCCAAGTCTTAAGACTCTTTGGAGCGGATGCCATGTCAATTTATTCATGAGCATAATTAACACATACACTAACATCATTAACAACAAACTTATACTAAGTTGTCTTTTATATATTTACTTCTTCACATGTGTAGTGTTTAAAACTTTAATCATTCCATTACCATCTATTATTAAATATTTCACATCATCATTCATTTTAATGCTTCCGAAATTTAGTTTGCTAATAAATTTGGTTAGCTGACCAAAATATTATTATGTAACGCGCATAATGTTTTATGTATAATCTGTGTATCGCAATGACATGATGATTTGTCTTCATTTTACCATATCTTGATTAAGATGAAACTTGTTTAGCAACAACAGTGATATCATCAAGTTATAATTGATTCATCCCTATTTACATTATCATGGCTTTCAAATGAGTTTATTATCTTACTCGTACATAATATCAAATTTCCGGTGGTAAGTAACAATAAGAAATGTTTATCTTTGAAATGACAGGTGATTATCTACATTATTTAAAAGGACCTTTTATTAAATATGCCAAATTGTATCGTGTGCCGATCATAAAAATTTCAAGTATTTCTTTAATATTTCATTTGGAATAAAAATGATCTATATAAAGCATCACGTAGAATCAACAATTTTGATTGATGTGGGACTTGGCTGCAATAATATATTTATGTTTAACAATATCTTTACTAAAAATAAATTCAACCTTGATCTAAAAATATACGTGTATGTTTTTTTTAATACGGTTGTTTTTACCGGATATTGTTTAGATTAATATGAATTAATTGCGCATTAATTTTTTTAATAAAAAATGTGTATCAAATATTATTTTTATTTTATTTAGTGTCTATGTTTTCATAATAATAAACTACAAAATTATATACAGGGTGATTTGGTATAATCTAAATAAAATGAAGGTCAGAAGAGAAATAGTTTGATAATCAATAAGTAATCATTTACAAGTTAAATTGAATTATCTGAATAATATGCATCCATGTAAAAATAGACATTTTATTTAAGATACAAAGTAATACAAAGTAA
>JARJEC010022869.1:0-11065 GCA_030264575.1 Tachinus sp. AB-2021
TATGATATTATATGTATATCAACTGCTCTGAATACTAATAATAATAATTGTTATTATTACTATCCCAACCTTATAAATTGTATACGGTACCGGTTATTGATTTAAGAATCAATAGCATGCATTTTTTCTTCGCAGTATGAATGGGACTTACTCATCAGTCTCATCACTACAGTAGAACGCGCAAGTTTATGATATTAATTTGCATTCATGAATAAAATAAAATCGATGCTGTGTCCGGCTTCATATTTACCCGTGCACATGCACATTTAAATACCAACTCAATATACAACATGATCTCACTCAATAGCAGCTCATCACATCATGCATTAACTAATTGTGCAACAAAATGTCATGGACATTTTAATGCTTCATTTTTCGATCCAATAAAATATATAATTTTCAGCTGGGCTCGCTTAGTCATCAGCACACAAGTAAATGTGACCTTTATAAATTTTAAATGTCTATTGTTTATTATATAGATATAGGCTCATTTAATAGTCACCCGCATTTCATAATGACCTTTTAAATAGTAGTAGGAGATTATTATATATCCCCTATAATATTAAATCGGGTCGATAAAACAATAATAACATAATCATTTTATTGAATATATAAAATATATAGTTGTTAATTGTGTAATGGGTAATTTCTTCCTGCAACAGAATTTATTCTTTTTTAATTTATAATGAGTATCGGTATGAAAAGAATTAGCAAATACTTCACCTGCCTGGAGCAGGTGTACCTAAAGGCTGGCTTAAACCATTAAACCATAGACACATGTTTTATAACAACCAGCATTTTATATTGAAATTTGAGTTATTAGTTAAATAACATAACGAATATATCTTTTTGCCAATTAAATTCAATAACAAACAACATTTCATCCATCATTAAAAATTATCTATCCTTCCATTCGAATTGACTGTTATAATTTGTTCGGCCGTGGAAAATTTAATTTTCTTCATAGGTTTTTTTAATATTATTTTTACGAATGTAATTTAATACGTTCCAATTCGGTATTTATAAATAATAGAAATCCATTGTACGAATTTGGCAAATGCTTGTTTTGGAATTAGGAACAATGATTAATCGGTTTGCTTTCACGTATTTTTCACGGTCTTAAAATAAATAAAATGTAATCTGAATCGTTTCAAAATGGGAGTAATTAGATTACAGACGATTAAAAATTATTAATAAAATTGTTTGTGTTGTAAAATTGTTCGTATTGAATGATTGATTTGTATTGAAGGACATTTAATAATAGCAAAATTACATTTAACTTTTAATATATTAAACTTAAAATAATAGTACTAGATGATAATGATTGTGAATATATTTATTTTATACTTTATGGAATTGGTAGCATGTGTTTTTTAAAGGTTTGTTTTTGTTATGCAAATTTTCGACATTTTTTCGAGAAATTATCAATTTTACAGCTGATAGTTTATTTGTACCTTAGTTTAACATTGCTTTCTCGTTAAACTTTTGCCAGATTAACGATTGCAAATTGTGGTTGAATTTATAAAACTTATCGTGCGCTACGTTTACGTTTATTTTATGGACGACATAATTGTCCTCATGAGCAATTAATTCGAATAACAATTCGTTTTTGTACCACGCATATTCTAGTTGATAATACACATTAGAGCAGGATTGTCCAACCCGTGGCCCGCGGGCCGCATGTAGTCCGCTGTAAATATCAGTCCGCCCTACAAACAATGAATTTTAAATAGTTTCTAGTACAATTGTTATGTTTTTCAGATAAATACACATATTGTACTAGTTTTTCGTACTAATTATTTTTATACATGTGTTCTTTTTATATGCATAAATAAATAATTATGTCTAAGTAAACAGAATTCAAATGTAGTGTGCTTTACTATCTACAATTTTGTTTACCGCGGCCCGTAAACACTTTCTATTACAAAAATGTACTAAAATGTGGTACCGAACATAAAAAAGGTTGGACATCCCTGCATTAGAGAAACGCCGTAGAGTACTCACCGAAGAAGCTCTTAGAGCTTGTTCGGACTGGAATAGTACAGTAGTGAGTGACCTACTTATCACTATACTATTCATAATAGATTCTACTGTCTACTTGACTAAGTTGGTCTGTTCACATACTGCTTGTCATTAAATTATTCCCTACCTTACTGAACTACTCGCACTGTTCCAAACTAGCCTTTACTAGTGTAGAATGTAGTATTTGAAAGTCCCAAATGAAGACGATGGCAAACCAATCGTGCGGATTGTGCACTGCAGTTGGAATTGTGTCTACCCACAAGAAGATTTTGAGCAAAGATGATTTATGAGGTTAAAGCTTGACCATTGCGTCGTAATTTTGGCGAATGAGCTGAAAACAAAATTGCTGTTGATCTTAATTTTTACAACAAAATCTTCATCAATGAGGCACATTTTTGGCTTAATGGGTACAGAAACATCAGAAACAAATAAATCAGAATTTGGAGTGAACATAATTCACAGAGGTCGCTGTATCCGCTAAAAGTTTTTAGAGTACTTTATGGGTTGGTGTGATCTATAATTTTCAAACGCTACAAAAATGTATATATGTTAATAAACCGTGATTTATTGTTTGAATAAGGTACAGTGAGTGCATGCTCCTTAGAGCTATATTCATGTCTGTATAGTAATAACAATGTCTGTGGTGACAATTGTGTAGTATTTAGTTCTAAATGGTACACTTATGTTTTTTTTTTGTTAGCGAGATAAATAATGTCAATTTTCTATAAAGAAAAGAACTATCTTCCAGAATTTACAACAATGCGAATTACTCTATCCATATGTGTGCTATTTGGAATATGAATTGAATTATACTCTGCTCAAATACGTTTAGACGTTTCAAATTAACTATTAAGTATGAACTTAAACTCAACTTAAAATATATCTCTTAAACATTTTGTCAAGACATTTTTAACTCGAAACATATTTTACTATCTCCAGTTACTTCATGACTTAGATATGACTTAGATATGCATAGTCATGGAAATTTTAATTTTAAACCAGTTTATATAATTACTATGATAATCTAATACATAATTGTGTTATTTAATTAAATGAACATTGATAGATAAGTATCATAATACATATTTTATACATTATGTTTTAAAATAATTATTACGTATAAACAAACATTTTATTTTAATTCTTTATTGCTTTAATTAGTTTTCAGCTTAGGCTTATTATCATATACATTCAATTGATGTAAATAATTATTCACACCTGGTCAACTCAAAGCTTTATTAGATGCAGGTTAATAAATTGTATAAAATTTAATATCTAAAATAACTGCCGATAATTAATTTAATAACGTAATGAAATTGCATGCCATATTTGCAATTTGTTGTGTGCAATAAGGTGAATTTGTATAAATGAACAAATAATAATAAGATTTAATAATTTACATTCAATTAACTATAAACAACATTAATTTAAGTGGTTAAACTATTATTCTTTATAATTATATATATTTTTTATAAGAATAAATAACAATAAAATTTTGGCCAAGTTGTGGTTGGAAAGTATTTATTTAAGAACACAGAACAATAATATTAAGATGTGTATCGTGTTAGATATTATATTGTTGTTTTGTATTCAAATATGTAAGCCGAGAAAATATGGCCGGCAGAAATCGTGATAAAAGTGAAATATAATGCAATAATATATCTCGAGTTATATTCCCCGATGTGAGGTCATGAGAAAAAATTAACAAAAGAGCAATAAAAGCTGAATCTACTTATGCATAATTTTATACGAGAATGGCTGAATAAATGTTACTGACAAATGAAATGGAAGATTCGTAATAGTTTGTATCAGTTTAATTCCATTTTTTTGTATTTGTATGTTTGTAAAAAGCTGCGGTCCACGGACGCAATGCGCCATGCGGAAATAACGTCATTATTCACTTCAATTGAATGAAAGTGGGTAATTCGGATAACATCAACACAATGCTCACAATAGTGCCAGCGACGATTCGCTTTGGATTATATTTTATTTTATTTCTAGAACAAAAACATTAATTATTTATGTGTATTTTTTTCCAATCAATTGATCACAATGGGTGACAATTTCTAATGCTATATTTTGTTTCGTTTCGCCGTTCGGATATTTTCACTTTTCTGTAGAGAATTCATTAAAAATTGATTGGATTCAGAAATAATATTTTATGGCATCACAAATAATATCTAGAACATTAATTTGCAATGTCTGTTACATGAATAAAATATTAATAAACATTAATCTCCTAATGGCTAAATTATGAACGATTGAGATCATGTTTCGAAAATTTGATTATCAAGTTCGGTAGTCCAAAATAAAATGTGGCCATATTTAAGCAGGAATTTGTTTTGGTCACGAGTGTTTGAAAAGCCTTCTGAAAGGAGTTTGTGATACCGTTTTCTCTGTTTTTGTTAATTTAATAAAGAATGTTTGTTTGTTTATTTTACGTACATAATGTTAACGTTTGAAATGATTGTGTTGATATTTAAGCAATAAATATGTCTAAAAATCATTGAAGAATGAAAATTATTAAAGAATCGAAGCACAATTTGATATGTTAATGAATCATTCAAATTGCAAAAACAGATAAACAAACTGGTTTTAATGAATTTGTATAGTTTGTGTAAGTCTTTTTATTATTTTATATTTTTTGGGACAACGAAAAAAAGGCAATCAACAATAAATGTTAGTGAACTATTTTTATTTTTTTTTGCGACAACGAAAAAAGGCCATCGACAATAAATGTGGGCGAACTATTTTTTAGACAACGAACAAAAAGGTTCTCACACATTTCGGTGTGGGGGCGTCAAATAATTCAAGGTCAAAAGAGGGAAGCGAACTACAAAAGATTGAAAATCGCTGATTTAAGCAACAAACGTGTTTTTCGAATTGATCACGTAACGCATACTTTTTACAGAAATAATTTATGGATGCTACTATAATTGTGAAAAGGTATTTTTTAAAAGAATTTCTTTTTTAATTTAATTTTCACTTTTTCTGAACGAGATCATTTACTTTTTTATTAATAATAAATAAAATTAATTACAATATATTTATTTACTGAATCATTCGTTTAATTTAAAATACTTACGCTTTTCTTGTTGAATATATAAAGGTATTAGAATACTTTCTGTAAAACCTAATAAATTCTAAAAACATCCACTATCACAATAACGATAAAATAAAAACATGAAATAGAAAGATGTTAAAACTATAATTGCAGAAATTTCTATTTATGCAGAAAATTTATAAATGATTGGAATTGGTAACAGAAAATTACAACATTTTTGGGAGAACTTAAATAAAAAGTATTCTGTACATTTACATATACTTAATTGCGATTTGTGACCGAAAACTAAATTTAAATTTATAAGATAAAACCAAGTAAAAAGTGCAATTTATTCAGAAAACTTTCATTTTTTTTCAATTTGTAACTATCTTATGTATGATTCCGCCTTATTTTGATCAACACATGATCTAACATAAAATGACAACGTCCATCATTCATTCTATAATATACTTTGTTTTATAAATATTTACTTCATTTTACGTAATGCATTTTGATTATGTATATGTTACTCTAATATTAATAGATAATAATATAATAATAATAATAATAATAATTTTAACAATTATAACGTATATGCATTGGTTTTAATTTGATGGAAAGTTATTTGAGATTGTCAAACTTTATACGATGCAAACTTCTCTAATTAAATTGCATATAATGTGCATCGGCTCATTTTAATGCTCCAGGAAATTCGGGTCTGAGAGTACTATTACTGAAATATCGAATACTTCTAACTTATTGATTTTAGCATTAGCTTTATATTGGTTCTAGAGCTTGTTGATAAAATAAAGTTATTCCGCAATGAATTGCATAGTCTGAAGTATCAAGTAATTACTTTGAAAACAATTATTGTGTCCGTTTTAAATTTAACAGATTATTAATAAATATTCTTTAAACTTTTACTAATGGGATTGTAATTTTACTTAATTTGGCTTTTCTTTCTTGTTCTTTGCGTCACTTTGGTTAATATGGCGGTAGTTTGTTTTTTAGTAAAAAGGTTTGTTTGTTTTATTATTGTCAAGTGTGTATCATTTGCAGCATTTTACCAGAGCAAAGAAGAATTTTTTTGAGATATTATCAACAAAATATATTTTTTATTGATATTCAAACAATATTGCATTACATTTTTTTAGTTTTTTTTAAATTATTTTTTTTAACATTTTGAGTAAATATAGTAAGGAAGTATAAAATTAGATTAAAAAGATTATCTGTGTTATTTAATATCTTAAGAAATAATTTAATAAAAATTATTAATTTTATCAATAATAGTTTCAGAATTAATTTTTTTTTTAAAGAATATATACAATCTATTAAAATCTGTTCTACCATTTTGGGTGTTGGAATTATAGTCCCCGTCTTGGATTATGTTTTTCTAGTTATTTTTGTGGTCTTTCTCTTTTTATTTTTTTTTTACTCTTTTCATCCATACCTTGTTCGCTTGTCTGTCTTTTGATAGCCTGATTTGGTTTATATTTAAGTGAAAATGTTTTTACTTTTGGTCTACGTGATATTTGATTTAAATTTTGCTTGGTTTAGTGATACCTCCAACCTTCCTGAAGAATCTCATTAGTTGCTGCTTGCACTTTTTTTTCGTTTTTTTTTTGCCTTACGTGTCCAAGTTATTATGTGCAGGATTGTATATTGTTTTGTTTAACATTTTTCTTCCTTATGAAAGACGCTTGTTTGAAACGATTGTTTTAATTGCATGAAAGTTTTTGTTGTTGTTAGGATTCTGCTACTGATTTCTTCATCTAGGATTTTGTTTTATTATCTCACATAAGTATTTTTGTTTGTTTTAATGTTTTTCCATTTATTATTATATCCGTTTTTATATTTTACTTGGAAATAACTATTGTTTTTGTCATTTTGATATTTATTTGTTCCCCACATTTCGCCGAAGAAGGAATAGAGAAACTTTGGTCCGTCCTTGCCGAACATTTTTGTTTTTGCTTAAACATCTTAAAATTACCCAAATCGCCGAGAAATACAAAAAAAGTGGGGGTTTTTAGTGGCAGGACAACCTAATGGATGGCGCTACTGTGAACTAATGAAGTGAAGAAGTACTACACTATTGTTTAAATAGCATACTTCATTGTATTTGCTGACAATACTGACATTCCTAACAATTTTGATATGTAAAGATCTATGCTATCGCTCTGCGGCCGAGGTTTATTTGAGAATCTTCAGCATCACCTGTGACGTCAGCATTACCGTCAGTGGTCTGAAGTCCCATACAAATGTACATATTGTTTTGACATCAAGTGCGTTCGACGCTGAGTGAGTGAGTGAGTATAAAATAAATATAATGTGGGAACTGTTCTTGGGACCGCCAACCCTTTTTTTATGTTATATTTGCATATACTTGTCCACATTCTGGTTTTTCTTTCTTTGTTTGTTTGTAAAGCAACATTGTCCGCAATGTCTTGTTTTTTTTTTCAGAATACTATCTAAGAATATTATAAAGAGTAGGGGACTTAGTATTCCTTCCTGTCTTAAACTGTTTGTTTTTTAGATTCTCATTTCCAATTCTTTAATAGTTAGTTTATTCTTTTATCCCTCTTAGTTTAGCAATTATTTGCCTCAGCAAGATGTTTAGTTACGGGAGTGAAGTAGAGCCGATAATAAATATCTAATCGTATAGGACGATATTAGACAGTGTGTAAACAAATTTTGTAAATTAAGATTTAATTAAAGTGCATTTGTAATTATTACACATACAGAATAAGTACGAGTATTAACAATAATACATACATAGTTTTTGGTTAAAAAGAACAGTTTGTGATATTCTCTTGGAACATAATACGCCAAAAAATTATTTTTTCCAGTAAATTAAACCAATTTGTATTCTTCATAAATGTTCATAGAAAAATTTTTGAAATAATCCGAAATTGTTTTTATACAATTTTGTTACGTTATTTGCAATTTTGCAAAATACTTTTATTTGAGAAAAGACATATAATTAAGTCGAAAATCAACATTTGTAATTTTAATGAATCTTTTTAAATCTATCAAACTCATATTCAAAAAATTTACTCGAGTGCCGTGACCCAAATGGAGGTAAAATTATGTAACAACGATTTAATTAAGTTTATACTTTAAGTATTTAAACACATAAAAATTAGTCAATTATTAAATATATAGTTTTTTCATAGTTTTTCACAACCAAGAGGATATGCTTTACGTATTCTTCTAGAAATTATTTTGATAAGAATAACATAATAAAACTGACGTAAGTAAATACCGGCTTTATATGTTACGATCAAATAATTTAGCATACAGTGACAACAGAATATTTAATAAAGAACAGACATAGAATTTCTCAACCATGCATCACTAATTATCACTTGTAAACGAAACCATCCATTAACTAAAATTGGTACCGCTTTGTCTAATAAAAATAAACGTAGTTGGCTCTTAATATAACCTTGGATCCTATTGTTTGTTTGTTTTTTTTCGGCACAAATTGTAATTAGATGTATTACAATTACACAGTCACAAACTTGATGCATATTTAGTATTTTTTAATTCAATGGGGAAATATATTTAGTCAGCATTGTATTTAAATCTGATTTGAAAGAAGAAAAAATTAGGAAACAAAAATATGATATGATACGGCTTAGAGGAAGTTAAGTGGCTTCGTGCATAATCTGCTTGATTCGATTACCAATTATAGATTTGTTAGATCCGATTATATTTCATTTTTATTTTGTATTTATTTTCCTTTGTAATTATATTTAATTCTTCTCCGGTTGCGATAAACAGCGCAATTAGCGGAACGCTATGGCACGTCGGGGAGCTCTTTGAACGTTAATTTGACGCCACGGAGATTAAATTGTACCACCTGTACTGCATAAACTTTTAAGTGACAAATTGTCAGTAGCTATATGAAGCCATTGTTTGTATTTGGATAATACATTCCAGCGGAAGAGCTTTAATCGATATAATATATGAAGAATTGGCAATTATTCTAGCTGATATTGTTGAATATAATCGTACTTATAACATATTATTTTTATTTATAAATATAATATATAGTTACTTAATGATTATATTAGTGGTGCAGGCAACAATAAGACGGGAAATAGTAAATTGGAGCCCAAAGCTATTTATAGGTTTACATTTCAACCCATAGTTGTAAAGAGATTAGTTAATATTAAATATATACTAACTTACTGTAGTTACCTGGTTGTTTTTAGAATCAATTGGAAAAATATTTTATTTTTGATAATTATTTTGTTAAACTGAAACTCTATTTTGGGGAAGTTAAGTAAAGTCGAAGTAACGTATATCCATTATTGACATTGTTAGATTGGGTTAGTGAAATTATTTATATATTTAACGTTGTGAATTTATTTATATATTTAACGTTGAGAATTTATTATGAAATAATACTTTATTAAATGTTATGTTGCACCTTTGAATTATATCTATTTACACCAATCTTTAATTTCATATAAAAAAATATGAATTGACACATAATAGATCCATTTTTATTTAATCGGTATAGGCTACAATTTGATTCTGACCATTTTTGTGACAGATAGTCAACTTTAAAACAGTCCCTAATTTGGTACTTTTCATTAATTCATTCATGAATTATATTTCATGTTTTAATTAGCTTATATAAGTAAATTATATTTTAATTATATTTTGATATTTTTATAAATCTAAAGTTATCTATAAGGATGGTTTTGACATTTACTATGTGGTACTTCATTATATGAAATAAATAAAACAAAAATTACAATATTTTTTAACCACAAAAATTATTTATTTATTAAAAACTTTATAATGATAATGACCTTCATAAGTCGAAACTCGAGTCGCGTTAATTTTTATTTTTAATAAATAAATATTTTTTGTGGTTAAAAAACATTATAATTTTTAATGAAGTCAAAGTGAGTGGTTGTGTGCCTTTCTTGTAAACGATAAACGAAGCTAGACTAACTGTCTAGAACAACCAATAAAATTTACAGGCAACCATCATCATTGTAATTTTATATCTTTCTTTGTAATTATTATTTTGATATTTTAGAAAAATTGCAGACATTTTTTTATATTTATTAGAAGCCATAAAGCCTTATTTATATTTTTTAGAAGCCATAAAGCTTTCTAAAAAATATTAAAAAATGTTTGCAATTTTTCTATATCAAAATAATAATTACAGATAAAGATATAAAATTACAATGACGAAGGATGCCTGTAAATTTTATTGGTTGTTCTAGACAGTTAGTCTAGCTTCCTTTATCGTTTGTGTGCCAATAAGAGTGGGTTAAGGTTGAACGTTTTTTGGCTGTTCATTTCATTTATCCAATGTTACACGTTTCCCTGATGCTTAACAACGTGATTGAGTAGTTAATCTATAAATAATGCGCTATTAAGTTGACTTCAATTATGAAAATGGAGCAAAAGGATCAGTTAAGTACATTGAGGTGAACATCGATAAGAACTTCTTCTTCTGCACCCATATGGAAGGTCTGCAATAGAATGAGGGTCCGGAGAGGTTATACGATATTCTCTAAGCGGCGCCCATCTAGTCAGAACGTCTAAAATATTGAAGAGAAAACGGGAAAAAGTTAACAGCGCGCAGAAGAAAGTTGCACTAAGAATAATGAGAGCGTAAGTCACAGCTTCCACACAACGGTACTTGGCAGAGTAAAAGCTGGATCTAATGGCAATGGGCCAAGATTGCGAAGATGACCCGGATAAAAAAGCGAAAGAAAGATTGGAAGCCACGAAAAAATGACAAGAAGTTTTGGAGAAGGATGAGTTACACCGTCGACCTACGGCCTTCATATTACAGAAAGTAAGGGGGAATCAACTATTGCCTCTTTTGCTCATGCGCTATCAGTTCATGGATGCTTTAATAAGTAAGTATCTGAAGCGATTCAAAAGAGATGACGAAAAATGCTTATCTTGATACTGAAGAGGAAAATACACCGTGTTTCACTGCGAGAGAAAAACGACAAACGTTTGATG
>JARJEC010022872.1:0-27277 GCA_030264575.1 Tachinus sp. AB-2021
ATATATATATATATATATATTAATTTCATTAAAGTTTTTCATATAGTTTTTAATTTTATTATATTTATATTTGAGTGTATTCATGTATTTTGTTTATTAGTTTAACATTTTTAACATTAAATTATTATTAAAAATAATTTTTGTTTAATATTATAAAATGTTCTGAAAAAACATAAGTTTAAGGCAGATTATTACTAGTAAAGGTATTATAGATGTTTCATAGAATCATTAAGTTGGTCCCAATTAACTGCTATTTTTATTGTCTTTGTACGTAATACAAGCTATCAAACATACGTTTTTAATGATATAAAATTATAAAAATATCTACAATCAATTGTTTTACTTACACAATTGCATTGTAAATCTATTTAAAGATATGTTATTCCATGAATGTAAGTAATAGTTTGACACGATTAAATCGATGTCTAGGTAGGAGCCGCACATTAAATATGCACCGTGTGACAGTTAATATATCAAATTCCAAACTTCGTCAATTGCGATGCATCGATATGAATTTTATTGTATAACGTTACATACGAGAAATATTATAACATTTTAGAATCAATTTTGCCAATAGGAAAATACAAATTTATTTGCTCAATATTTTTTTATCATCAATGCACACCAATTGCATCTTTATAATTAAGCTGCATATTCAGACTTTCGAGTTTAGCCACATTCATAATTGCTTGTAAAATAAACAATGTTTTAATTATCAAATAAATGAAGCAGTTGATTAATTTTCTTAAGAATTTATTAACATTTGCGAACTAATGATGACAAATTCACATGTAAATGAATCTTGCAACTTTTAGTAAACGATATAAGTATTATAACACATTTAAAATTGAGTAACATTTGAATTCAGAAATTAATTATGTTGTATATATTCAATCTATATCTTGAGAGTTCAATACTTTTAGGAAGTTACTAAATAATGAAATTGTTTTATTGGATGCGAAATGCTGTATCATTCAAATCTTGTGTGTTGATGAATTTTCAATTAAAATTTCCTTAACAAGGTACAAAGACGTGTTTGCGGTAGTGAGCGTGGATAACGATAATCAATATCGTTTGTCTGCATTTTCGGATGAAGCTGTGCCGCTGTTTGGTCCCAGTTTACCCTGCCCGCCCGTGTTTCAAGATGCTGGTCTCTTCAGAGATTTTCTACTGGTAAAACTTATTAATGGTGAGAAGGCGACATTTGAAACTCCTACATTTGCGAGAAAGCGAGAGAGGACTTTGGATATGCTCATCAAAGACTTGTATGCGGAACACATGACAGACGCCAGAACTGTGAGTACATAAAATTAATGTAGGTAGCAATACTATGTTTTATTGACTTTATAACTCCCTTGGCATAGAAAAGAAAGGTTTATTGAAAATTAATTAATGATATTAATTAAGAAATATGAAAAAATATGCAAATTACTTTCAAAGAATAAATCGAATTCAGATTAAGCTGGAATGTTTAGTAAATTTATATACTATGTAGTATGATCATCATTTCTATCTAAATGGCATTTTATATGATTTATGAATTGATTTTTTATAGTAAATGATAAATAATTGTAAGAATATCACACACATTCTTTGTGTATCAAAGAAGTACCTCAATTTAAAATCAATATAGTTTTAAATGAAACAAATTTCAAAACCATTCAAGTACTAAATGGTGCATTTTTTACAATATATATATTTGTCAAATATTGAAGTATATATTATGGTTTCGGGTTTCAGCAAAAAGCAGCAGAACAAGATAATATAACAATAACTTTAAAAAATAATTAAAAGCTTTAATTTAATACCTGTTTTCATAAATTAATTACTCAAAAGCTAATATAGTAATAATGTTAATATATATTTTATCTTAAATATTTTGCCTGAAACCCTAGTTTCTACTTATGTGAATGTTGTGTAAAAAACTTGATTCATAATATTTATCGGCTTTACTTATGGGCAACTTAGAATAATGCTTTATTTAGACATATGAATTTTCTAACCATAAAAATACGCTTGGCTTTATAGCAATTTTTTTAATAAAATTAAATTTGTAACGTGAACACGTCACATTTGACTTACTCTCAGCATTCAACAAATTGCGCCCTTGAAAACGTCATGAATTTACAATCTACACGTATCGCAAAGTATTTAGAAGCATACGGTGCCCAAATTGAACATTTCTAGTTTATAATGCACAAATAACATTTGATGTGTATATTAAGTTGCCTACATCCTAGGTTTTAATTTTAATATAAATTTTGCTACGATAGAAAATTATCTGTTAAAAATTAATCTAAGCCAAAAACGATATTTTATATTTACCAAAATAAAATAAAAAACATTATTTTATAATTTTATCATTAATGTTTTTTAACATCAAATGAACAAAACAATGTTTTTCAATTATAAATTTAATAACTTATAATTACACAATATCTGCTTAAATCAAAAATTGAGTAAAAGAACTGTCGCTATTAAAATGACGAGGCTGCAGATCAGGTCATTTTAGTGTAGACTAAATTTGTCAAATAAACGACCGTGATTGAGTCACAAATAATTAAAGCAAACATGATAAATGGAAAGCGTCCATGTAATTCGGTATAACATTTTTTTACCGGTTTTATTTAATAATTTATCTATTTGATATAATTTTTTTTTTCTTAGGTTATGTTTCGACGTCTTTTATTAGTTAATTAGTTGAAAATAACGACATACAGGATTTGTTTTAAAAATCGTTATTCTAAAATAAAAACTACATACATTTCGGTAACTGTATATGTCATCTTCATCAAAGCTAAAAAATGTATTGTCAAGCAAGGCCGACAGTGGTACGATATTTTAAGAACCAAAGTAATTAATTAATTAAAATATACTTGTTCCGCTGTCATTAAGTCTTGGATGCCGTTATTTTCAACAAATTAATTAAATTTGTATCCAACCAACAAAGGTGATAACTTTTTTTATCAAAATAAAATTGACAAATCAATGACTTTGTTATCTCAATGCATTGTTGTTTGGCGTAAAAAAAATTTCAATAAATATTTATAAATTTGTAAATAAAAATTTAATAATAATAGTAATCATTGTAAAATATAATTGTTACTTATATAATTGTTAATTATAAACTTTAATCACTTTCTAAAATACTATTCTTATCTTAAAGTTAATATGCATTGTACCTATAATAGCTGTGTGATTCATGTGACATATTAATTATAATATTAACAGTATAGTATAGAATAACTAGCATCCAATTACTATTTCGATCTAATTGCCAGAAAAAAAAAACCATGCTTATTTTTTATTTAAAACAAACAATAAAAATGGAAACTTGGCCTGTTTTTAGTAAATGCTTTAATTAAAACTTAATCAAAATAACACCGACAAACTCACAGCTTCTTTCTACAGCGCTAAAATTACAATTACACAGAACAAAAAAACTAAATAAAAACGTTTGCAAAAATATAATTAACAATGGATTTCTGGCACTTTATATTCTTCATGCAAAAAAAGACGTTTAAAAGTTGGTATTACGAAATAAACGCTCTTGTTATAAAAACATTAATTAAAGAACATCTTTAAAACATTGAACGAAATATATTATACAGATTACATAAAACTCTTAAAAAACATTGGTATTATTTTAGTGGCTTTGTCATTGTTGAAATATATATATATATATATATATATATATATATATATATATATTATATATATTTATATATAATATTTCTTAGTCACGTTTTATTAAATATAATATAAAATAAAAATACTAATTTACAACTATTGTTTTTTTTATTGATTTGTTTGGTATTTATTTATTTTGTGAAAATTATTCATATTAAATAAATAAAAATAAAAAACAAATTCTTTCTTAAAATCAACTAATACCAGCTAAATTGTTCAAATTGTAATTCAGCATATATTGGACAAATTTGTTGACATTTTGAAATTAGACACAAAAAAATATAAGCACATTTCAAAATAAACATCTAGAAAAATCAAACTTCGCAAAACATTTAATTGAAAACAACCATAAATTAACAACAAATAATAAATTAAAAATATTACATATTTGTGATAATAAAAATCAATTAGAGATATATTAGAAACATTTGATATTTTTAAATTGCAACAATATTTTCAATGAATGGGCAAATTAAACGCTCCGCTTGCGAATATTTTTGTAAAAAATGTTCATCCAAACAAAACTAGATGTCGCAATGCGTATTAAAACTTTCACTAACAATATATTTCCCCCATCAGTGCTTTACGTTTCAAAGAATCATTTTAAATTCAATAAGATAAGTAATATGTCGGCATTCTGGAGAATAGTATAAAAGTAAAGCTGGATCCGGTTGGTCTGTTTACCACACTTAGACCGATTTTATATAAAAAATAACACTGACTGACATTAATCATTTGGGTTTTGTTTTTTCCATTTGACCAGCACAAAAGAGCCATCTATTGGTTTTTATTTTCTCCTATATTGAAAAAAGTAAAAAATTCGTATCTATTTTGTTTTTGATTTTTTTAATGAAACAATAACCAAAATATGCAAATGTTACGAGATCTATAAATTATGTATATATTTTGGCGGCACAACTAGAACTTACTTCCAACATATTTCCCAAAGTTCAGAACAATATATTGAAAACTGTTTGATTTGAGGATAGCAACGGTGATTAAGGATTTTGAAATTTGCGTCAAAGAAAATCCAGAGATTTTATAATGTTTATGTTTTTTCATTTTTTCAAAGATTACTAGAATTTTGATATTTTATCCCATAGACATTCGTTATATTTTGACATATGAATTTAAGAGGTGAATGTTTATAGGTTATATTCATTTAACATTTTCTTTTTGAACAATTAATCAACAAGTTCAATATGTTTACACAAGCGCAAGATGCATTTATATTAATGACACATTATCGTAGTGGAACACTAATTTATTTGTTATAATATATAATATGCAATAAATGTTTTGTTTGTTTGTAATAATTTCCCGCTATTAATTTATATTTGTTCCGCCTATAAAAACCCAATCAAATGGATTTTCATTTTTAGGTATTACCACAAGTGCATACTTGGTTGTGTATTTATCAAGCTTTAATCATTGTTGCTATCCCAGTACATACACACATACAGACATTTTTCTAAAAACCATTTATTTAGACTCACCGACCTCGTATACGTCCGTTCAAATTTCAATTTTAAATTTTATACAAGTATAAATTCAATGCAATTTTTTAGATTTACGTATTAACATCAACAAATTTTTCAATATAATTTTTTGTATTAACAAATAATTTCGAATTGCTTCGTAAAATCTTTTTTGTATATATTTCAATTTTATACAAATTTTCCAATACTGCTAGTTTTATATCAAAGATATAATAATTAATATTTTATAGCCAGTTTTTTGTGTTTTGGTTATTTGGTAGAATTCAATTTGTAATACTTTTATCTTCGGCAAAACTTCAACGTTTTGACAGTTTACATACTACAAATTTAGATTAAACCATAAAGATGTTTGATATGTTTAATATCTACAAGTATCTTGAGTGCGGTTTGTACATTTTATTTTAGGAGAAAAGAAGTATTGTACATACATTTTTCAAGTTTCAGAAAAAACTATATTTCTTTGCATTGCCTTACAAAACAATTTGACATTAAACAAAACATATTTTTATAATTTTGTGACTTTTTGCTAATTTTCAACTATTTGCAAACAATTTTTTATCATTCTTGTCATTCTATTGATATTTTACATACGTTTGATATATTTTCTGATGTTTCACGATTTTCAATATTTTTAACAATTTTCTTATTATTATCATTCGACATTTTATGATATTTGCAAACGCTCTTTATTGATTAATTAACATCATTTGACATTTCTTGAAATTTTTAATTTATTCTCGAATTATTCTGATATTTTGTAAACACTCGTGTCAATTTTGATTTTTTGGAAAACAGAAATCTTTGTGATATTTATGACATATTTATATTGCAAACTTACTTGGAAAGATCAAGGTAATGTTGCAAAAAAATGTGTGCCGGAATTTTTGCTTTACGTAACATTGTAAGCTCGGTTTCTCACAACTTAGCTAGGAATGCGTATTTTGCGTTATGCCATACTCTTATCTTATAACCTTATCATTTGAGGTCATTCATCTTAAGCGTATCTTTGCTTTGCAAAGAAAAGTGGTTAGAATTCTTTCCGGTGCTACATATAGACAAGACTGTAAAGAATATTTCACATCACTCAATAATCTCACACTACCATTTATGTTTTCTCGACTGTTTTATTTATGTGAAAACTAATATCAATTATCTGAATACTCAATACGCATCAATGCATAATTATAGTACACGTAATAGACACCATTTATATCCACCTGCATTAAGATTGCGCAAATCTGATAATTGTTTTAGTTACTATGGTAGACTATTTTTTTATGTATTGCCAACTCATATTAATTTGCTTCTGTTGTCAAAGTTTAAAAGTACAATTAAACTTTATTTACTCTTAAAGGCATATTATGATTTTGAAATATATTTAACAAACAATTTTACAGAAAATGTTTAGACATAGTTCTTGTTTTAAATTATATTACTTGTATTTATATACAATATATGTAAAGTATTATGTAAAATACTTGTATTGATAACATGATATAAATATTATTATTATTATTATTATTATTATTATTATTATTGTCTTATAACTTTTCTGTTACAATTTTTTTTGCATAATTTTTACGTTTTAGTTTTTTTTCCATAAAACGCAATTTTTTCATCTGTAAATAATTAAAAACGCAATTTGTATTCTGTTTTAATTTAATTATTTCTATTTTCGTATATTTTAAGTATAAATTGATTTACGTAGTAATTTTAAATCAAAAGCGTCTTTTACCTATATTTGTAAATTAAGTTCAATTATTATTAAGAATTCAGTAATAAATGCACAATGTTTAGTCAATTTTGTTTTCTATACAAATAGGTTATATGTTTTATATCATAAAACAACTTTTACGTAAATTTTAATGCAAATTGAAATTTTGATATTAAATTGCATTTTTAATAAAATTCCAGATAATAAATAGCAATTTGTTATTTTTGTTAATTTTTTTAACAACATTTTTTAGTAGTTTTATATCGTAATTTGTCACTCCTCCAAAATTTTATGTGAAACAGCACAATTTTTATTAAAATTTCCATAGTAAATTGCAATAAAATTGTTGGTAATATTTTTTGTACATTTTTTTGTATAAATTAATTGTATTACATTTTATATTACTAGTCGATTTTATGATCAATTTGCATGCCGCATTTTTTGCTAAAATTTTAGTAATAAACAATAATTTTTGTAAATTCTCTGTACAAAATTGTATATTAAGCAGCAATTTTTGCTAAGTTAAATAGCAAGTTATAGTCAGTTGTGTAGTTTTTTGTAAAAATTAAATTTGATAGTATTCCATTATTTGCATCAATAATCAATTTTTGGTAAAGTTTTATATAATAAACCGCAATTTTGTGAGATTTTAGTATTAATACTTTAATAATTTTAATTTTAATTTGCTGAAAGTAGTCGCGGTTTTCAATGTTGATTAATAATAAAGTTGCATGCATAAATTGACAACTCTTTTATTTTTTAATTATTATTAAAGTTGACTAAATCTGGTGAAGGAAGCGCTATAAATCTCATTACATTGTTACAATTGAATTATATTTAAAAAATGTAACTGTGCTTGGGCCACACAAAATAGGTGAGTACGAAAAGTCGGAGCGTAGGTCACGTTATCACGCCGGCATGACTTTTCGAAAGCTTGCTAGTCAGCTAATAGATTTTTAAATAAAGTAGATTTATTATGTACTTTGCCTGTACATTAATATGGGGTTATATATTTGACATTGACAAATATTATTAATTAATTTGTCACATTTGATTTCTTTATATTGATGTTGCTCTATCCCAATTCCACTCATGAATGTTACATCTTCTATCTCTTTTGCTTTTGCCTCAAATGTTTAATGCATTTGACGCAAGAAAAAGAGAGAAGATATTAAATCGGTGAATGGAAGAGAAATTGCCCAATAGATGTTTTACTAAAAAAAGTGTGTTTGTGCCACCACTGCAGAAATAAAACTTTTATATTTTTTATAAAAAAAAATAATTGCCGAAATCGAACGCAAAACTAATAGCATCGTAGACGATTTCTCAAGTGCTACCTCACCGTACATTGACTTGGGGTTAGGTATCTGATACTGATGATACTGAATGATATGATACTAATGATACTGATAATACTGACATGTTATTAATTAACTTGTCAAATTCGATTTGTTTATATTTATCTTGCTCCATCTCAATTCCACTCATCGAATTCATTTGACACAATAAATACAGGAGATAAAATCCATGAGTGGAATTGAGATAAGTTTGTGTGACGATAAAATTGACAAATTAATAATTTTTAATACAACTTTTATAATTATTATCTAAAAATTGCTTTATGTTTATTTTTGCAAATCGATAATAAATACTGCAGTATAGTCATAAAATATTATAGCGTAAATAATATACACACGCGTATATTTCAAATTTATATAATTATGCATATTATACAGCCTATAAACTGTCAGATTCTAAATGATAAACGATGTATATGTTTATTGGTTTTTTATTATACATTATATGGAAGCATAAAATATAGAATATATGATGTAACCCTGAATAAAACTTTCACTTGTAATATAGGATAAATCCCTGAAATATGTTATCTCGGTGCATTCTGCTGTTTTGTTTGTAAAAATACGAAGATGTATATTGATTTTATGCTGTAGTGTCCAGATGGAAAAACGAATTTAATTTGATTTTATTATATGCTGTCACAAACAATTTATTACGAAAAAATCTAATTTTACTGAAGGAACAGTGCCGAATAATGCTGCACGCTCAAGGCTATGCTAATCCATGTGTTGAAAACTGAATATTAAAAATAAATTTCTTTTTATTAAAAATGAATAATGTGCATTGTTCAACGCGTGCAATTATTTATTAATTTAATTTTCTAAAAAGTGCTTTATTAAATTTACAATATAATTGTAATTCAAGGCAAGTCTTTTCAATTTATTTTATATTTTATTTTTATCATAAATTATGCAATTTATATTTCTTTCTCATATCCCATTTTTGCGTTAAATCTATACGAAAGGTCATGCGTATATAGGAGAATAGTCCCGACAAAGGTGCGAGGTTTTAATAAAAAACTAATTGGTAAATAAATTCCAGGAATAAACATTGAATGAATTCCCGTAAGCCTTTTCAGTTTATTTTATATTATTTATTTTATATTTCATTTTTATAATAAATTATTTAATTTATATTTCTTTTTATATTCTCCATTTTTGCGTTAAATATTAAACTTGCACATTTACTATTACTGGATTATATATTTTTACAACAATGTATAACCTTTGCATCTGCATAGAATTTTTTTAATTGTCTGTGATTTTTGCAATAGAATATTAATCTAATACTGCATAAATTTATATTAAATTAATATTTCGTGGCGGCCTTGCATTTGGACAACCACTCTCTCACTGTCACATAATTATTTAGTACTATATTATGGTTTTATTCAGTAATATTCCTACTCCATCGTGATTCTCATTTTCATTTACTGAGTAGTACGCGTTTCTCTTTGCTGGTATACAGGAAATATTGCTTTTACTTCAGACTTCTTACATTTCACGTTATGTGTTTATTGCCTCATTATTTTGCTTGGAATCTTATACTATAGTTTTCCACTTGTCGGTGGTATTCCATATCATTAATTTTTATTAGGCCACAACATTGTACCGCCTTTGAAATAATTTTTCCTTCCTATGATAAAAAGGTACTCTTTGTTTATGTGTATTATTTTTGTCACAATACTTTTTTTTTAGTTTTCCCTAAAAGTAGGGTTGCGGCCTACTCCAAGTCCTCCGTACCAAAGTACGTGTTCCCCATTATCTTTACCGTTGCGGCATTCAGTTTTTTCACCCGTAACCCTGAGCATGGGTAAAGTGTTATACTTTGACTAACGATATTTATAAATTACAAAAATAACAAACTGCAATAAAAAGAAACTAAAAAGTAACAAATAAAAATAAAAATAAACAAAAACTTTGTAACATAATCAAAAAATTTAAAAAAACGCAAAATAAATAAATGATGATAAACAATTTAAATATACATTTTAAGAGTTGTACAGAAAACACAAAATTTGTATATTCTGTAACAAATTTGGAATACGGCATATTCTTTGCGAGTGAAAATAGATCGAACGAACCCGTCAGGGCAAAATAGAAACAGATTCTGTTCACGAAGATCATTTTTAAGTCCAGATGAGGTTACCTTATTTTTATTTAATGGATGACGCTTAACAAGGTTGTATTTTTAAATAAAATAAGGTTGGTTTAATATAGGTAGAATAAAATATTTATCTTATATTGAATTAATCAACAATTTATCTTATAATATATTTTTATGGAGCTTTAATATTTTATTAGTTTTAGAATCATTCTTTTCTAATATTTAGGGAAAATAAAGAAATAATTTCTTAACAAAATTAATCATTTTTTTACAAAGAGTTTTTAATACAAAAATAAATAATTATAAATATTAAAGTTTAACAACAAATACTTTTTATACTTTATTTTGAAAGGAATTTAATTTTAATTTATTACTATGGTGTGCAATGTTAAAATTAATAGCAAAAAAATACATTTTAATTACCTTACTAATATAGTTTTTTATTTATTAAATATTAATTTAATATCAAATATTGCTTATCTTAACTTATTTAGTGTTTGCAAAATAAAAAGTTAATGAGAATTATTTTAGTAAAAATGTAAAATAAAATTTACCTCTATGTAAAAACAAAACTTAAATTTGATTTGTGATTGTGTAAAGAATGAAAAATAATACGGGTTGAATAGATTGCAAAACTGCCTGATTGGCCTAAAGTAGGGTTTTCTCTAAATTACAATTTAGATGGGATTCAGTAGACAAGAGAAAATAAATTAAGGATCAGTCATTCAATCAAGTAACCATTTTATTCCTAAGATTTTAATTATAATGTTGACTAGTTTATGATGTAAATAGTTTGAAAATCACATTGCTAATGTTATACGTGAAATATCAATTTAGTACATAAATAATTAGAAAAAAAAATCTGTAAATTGTAAATTGTAATTTATAATTTAATATACATATCTTATCAACTTTAAAAAAATTTAATCTTATAAAAAAATTATCATCATTTTATTCATAATGCATACCGTAGAAGTAAGATTATAATATAAATAAAAACATGTTTTAATATTATTGTTACCACTAAATATTTATAAATTTTCGAAATATACATGAATAACAATTTTATATACGGTTTTGTCATAGACAAAATGATTTCCCTTTTAATAAAATAATATTAAAAATAATATAAAAAAAATAGCTTATACTAATTAATTAATAATAATAATGTCGCCATAAAAAATTTATTATTATGGGCATAACATATAGATTATAGCGTAAGGAAATGTTTAAAGCCCGATGCAAAGCGGACGAATTTAAATTTTCTGAGCGCTATAATATATTTTATCTAACCTAACCTAACCTAACCTAACCTAAATTTAAATAAAATTACATGATGACATCATAATAGTTCATTCATGATTGACATAAAACATCTCTTTTTATGCAAACTGTTAATTATTTTTCAAATTAAATATCATTAAATTGACAGATCTGCACAATTTATATAACCTGCTATGACTCATTTGATTAGTGTATTTAAACAGTGTTGTTTGAAGATTCTTTTGTAACTGGGCAGCTATTATTTATTATAATTTTATTATAACATTATAGTGGCAAAATAAAATAAATAAATTTTATTTTAGAAAAATGTTTAATAAAAATATTTATATTTAAATATTATATGTAAAAATATAAAATAATAATATGTTATTATTATAATAATATTAATATTACAAGTATCATTATGTCGTACTCCCAAAACTAACATTTAACACATGTGACAACAAATAGAATGTGTTAATTAGTAAAGTTTTAGCTAACTTATTTACATAGAGTAATTCAATATATCGTAGCTTAATAAGGATTAAACCTAATAAATGGCACAACTTTGCTTATTAGGGCAAATTTGTTAGTAGTCAGAATATTTCACAATACTTAATGTTTTAACAATTATAAAATCTAAGACAAATTATATTAAATACGTGTTGTGTTTTCTAACTTTTGATATGATTTCTGATATGTCAATTACTGATTTTTCCATGGATTGCCATGCCGCCTAATGGTATTCACAAGGGCAACGGTATACTCTCTTAAAAGGCCAAAGTTCCTATATTAATTTGTATACTGGCTTGTCAAGAATAGTGCAGGCTTACTTAACACAATAGAATGAACAATGGTTGCACTTATGGAATATTGACTAAATTGTGCCAACATCGGATGGTATGGCGCGCTTTACAGTTACCAGAGAATACTGTATGACCGTTGGTATGATCTGACTGGTAACCTGCTTTACTCTTTTCGTAAAATAAAAAGTAGAACTTTTGCGATAGCTTCGGGTGACCAAGATATTATGCTCAGCTGAGATCAAAAAGACACGAGCAACACCTTTGTAAAAACCTGGATGTTTGGTACTTGGAATGTGAAATGAATATTTGGAAAAAGCCAGATTTGTTGGAAAAATGAATCTAAAAAAATTGATATTTTATGCGTGTATAAAAATAAAAGACAAAGGGAGGAATGCAAAACTATGAAAGACAATAGTCAGGCGTCGTGGGCCAATGTAGATTGGATAAATGGTAGTCAAGCTGTAGGCATAATTATAAGCTTTACAGCTTAGCAGTATTTAAGAAAGTATGAATTAGAGTCATCTAAAATTATATGGATACGTATGAAAACTGGTATCCGTATAATTTTCCTGTTGCGGCGTATGCTGATGTCAATGGTGTGTATGAAAATGTAGAGTTTTAACAAAATCCCAATCAAATCTTGAATGCAAGTGAAGCTAGCGAAAGAATTGTTTTATTATACGATTTGAACGGTTGGGTAAGTATCCAAAGGGTTGAGTCAGAAAGAAAGCTAAGAAAGTTTGGTAATGATAAAGTGAAGAAAAAATTAAAAGAATTAGTTTGAGTGTCAAAAAGGGTGTATTTATATGGTTTGAGTATAAACTTATTAACATGTATATTTGGCATAGGGGTTCATAATTGTTTGTGGTGTATGATGAGAGATCAAGTAGTTTAATTAGGGACACTTGTTTGCTGTGCTGAGCGGAATGCGGAACTGATTATTACCTTGTGATATCAAAAGTAGACCTTGGTCGTAAATTTATTAGGAAAGAGAAAAGAAAACAAAGCAATTAAGAGTGAAATTGGAAAATTATCGAAATAAAAGTATTAGAGAAAAATATGTAAGAACTGAAAGACAATTAGTTTTCCATGACCAAAAATTGAATGACAACATGACGATTAGGAACATAGAAATTTTGTAGAATAGATTAAAAGTATAAATGGTTGAAATAGTTGAAATGCAAAATTAATGAATGACGATAGTTTATAAATTGTGACACATTTGTTTTTAAAATACCGTAACAAAAGATATTCACAAGTAGTTGAAATATGGTAACTTAAAATGACACCGATGAACGGTGGCCGAAGACAATAATGAACATTTTTTTGCATGTATACTATACCGTCTATTGTGTTTGATTATACTATAAATTTGAGTCCGGTAGGTGAGTTAACTGAGTTATAACATCATCGGCACTGCTAAATATTGCTAAAGTCCCATTTACATTTCTCACTCTACATCTTCATCCCAGTTGATTTATCCAAAGTGAAAAATGTAAACGCAATTTACACTCCACAAAAAACTGCACCCCTTTGTCCATTTGCCCGACTTGCTATTTTTATTAATAACAAAGATACCTATGTAGCATTACTTAATTCAAGACCTGTATAAACGTTTTGTAACTTTTTTTATTTTATACTACAAACAAATTATAACTTTTTCAATATTTTAAAACGGAATTTTTATGTCGTTTGATAGCAGAAAAAATACTTTTACATGCTGGCAATGTATCAATTGGGTTGTATTTGAAAAAAGCAAGTACTAATTATATCATTTATAAAAGCGGGTAAATCACTCAATTTTGAAAAATGTTTCAATGCGATAATTTTCCAATTAATCTTCATATATTTAAATTGTGTAGTAGAGAGAGATCATTGTGCACTTTAGTGATTTTTGCATTTTTGAAGCAAGATTTGGAAAGAATAATTTAATTGACGTTTTAGTGTTAGTTGTTCTAGACAGTTAATCTAGTATAATTTATTAGCATAGAACCATTCGCTTTGACTTAATTATAAAAAATATACTAAAATAACGAATAAATTGCAATTACACACCAGAATCTTCAATTAATGAAATAGATTAAAATTAATTAATTAATATTTTCACCTAAAAGTCGCATTTAACAAAGAAAAAAGTTCTCTTCTACCAAGACAATACACGGATGCACACGTGTGCAGTTGTCATGACCTACATCAATGAATTACGCTTCAAAATCTTTCAATTGCTTCCATATCCAGTATATTCTCCAACTTACATCCCTGTGACTATATTCTGTTTCCATACTAAACTTGAAGAAATAGTTTGGCGAAAAGATATTTGGTTGTATTTAATGAGAAACTCATGGATGCAACTAATACGTATATTTTGGTTGGTAAAATTGTATTATTTTAAAAGAATAAAAAAATTGGAATTACGTTGTACAAAAGTTTTGTTGCTGAACTAGTGTGAATAATATAAAAATATGTGTTTGGTTTACATTTTTAATTTAAATATTTATTTTTGTAAATTAACAAATAAATTTACAAATTTTGTCATCTAAATTTATTTTAAAATATACAAATAAACTAATTTTACATTAACTGAAATGCAATTTCAATAAACATCTAACTTTCAATCGACTAAAATAACAAATTAGCTGATTAAAGAAATTGCAGAATTTCAATTGTAATTTAAAAGTTGTTATTTATAACATTTTATGTAACACTAGGGAACTTTTCATTTACATAAAAAGAAATACAGCACAAAGCACCAGATTGGAATGAAGCCATAAATTACAAAGGATTGTGGGAAGTTTGGTAAGAATAGAACGATATTTTAACTTTTACAAAAAAAAATAATTTATAATATAAATAGAAGAATGACATGAACATTGAATTTATTTTTATTAATTTATTGCAGTAACAAAAAATACTACTAATGAGCTTTTAATCAACGGATTAACAAACTAATTAAATTATCTGATAGCCACATCAGTTTTATTGCAATGCCCCTTTACTGTTTAAAACCCAATACTTTACATTCGAAAGTAATTGGTTTGTTAATTAAATCATTAGACAGATTCACATTCCAATGTGAAATCCACTTGAAATTAAATTCCAATTAATGTGGCCCACTGGAATTTTTCAAATTATTGTACTGGCTACTTGCAAGCATATATACGCCAAGTAATAACGAATGAAATTGAATGCAATTAAGCTTAATGGTTTGCAATCATTCAACAACATAATTTACTTAAGAAAGTAATTGATTTAAGCAGTATATACAATGAAGTAAATGATGTGTTTTAATTATCAATTTTTTAAACATTATAATTTTATTGATATATACTTCCAAAATTATTTACGCATAAAATCGGCAACGAACATAGAGCAACTTTAATTAATTTTGACTTGTATGATATTTGTTGTTAACATTTAATACACTTAATATTGGTATAAAGAGTTATGAAATATAACAGCGATGTTATTTACACAAACTCCCTTAACAATTTCTATATTTTCTTTTCAGACCATGTTAAATAGACGGGCCTTTTCTGATGTTTTGGCTGAGACTCCCCGTCATTCTCGTTTAAAAGAAGATTCTCGTCAAATCGAATTTGTTAGAATTGGACAAGCATTAAAGTTAGAGGCTATTGTAAGAGGCGATGCTCCTACCAGTCTAGCTTCTGCGGGAACAGCAGGGACTGTTTTTAAAAGATCACCATGGGAAGCTAATTGTTTTTACCCAGTATTTCCTGCTACATCAATCATTGCTGCCGATTCATGGGGCGATAACAGACTGGTAATTGCAGCAGAGGACGGACTATATGTTGTTGAAGGTAAGTAACTAAAAATAAAATTATTTACAAATTGATGATAAAACCATGCATACAGGGCGGATACTAAAATCAAAACTACAACTCGATTACTTTTTATACAACTTTTTTTATGATACACGAAATTAAAGGAAATTTAATGTTTTATCATCTCTTCCAACACATTTGTTTCCAACATTTATTATTTGAATTTTGTAGATAATTATCCAATATATTTTAAATTACAATTAGTGCAAGGTATAGAATAATACTATATTTTTTCTATTTTTTTTTGTGTTTTATATTTGAGTTTTGTAAATAATGCTTAACAAAAAAAACCAGTTCTTCCGTTTATTTCGGTTGTACTTTTGGGGTAGTTAGACAACTATTATTTACTCTGAAATTCTGAAATAACTAATTTCTCCAACCAAAATCCAAGTCGTTTTAATCTTTCCTTTATAAACCTACAAACACTAAAATAAAACTTAAATTGAGATAAATGCATGTGTAACAAATTGCACAATTTATCTCGTGACTATAATATGATTCAAACAAGCACAAATTATTAAGATTGTAAATCTTACTTATACATTAGAAATTTAGTTTTAAGAATTATTGCTACATGTTAATCATGAATGATATTAGCAAAGTATTTCTATAAAACAAAAGGACTTTGTGAAAAATCAATCGACTTTGATAAAGCTGCTAAATTTTAAAATCAAATTTTAATATATCCAAATGATATTAAAATAATTCTCAAATAAAATAATAACATAAAGCATTGCAGAAAATACAAAGAATTAAAAAATGGTGCAAAATTTCAAAATTAGTTTAATAAGTGTTAAACTTAACCTGTACCAAGCCATTATTTTGTACGTAATTAGATTTATTTAGGATAATACTAATTAATTGCCAATTATTTTTTCTATAAAAATCCAAGTAAAATGTAATGACCCTTCGGTACGAGCCATAGGCCGCCCGTTCGGACTGTATAGCAAAGGGTTTGCAATTTTTACCTGTTACATTTATACCGGCCTGCATAATGGTTATCTAATTATTGTGCATATTTTTATTATCGGTGTCTTTATAATTTTATATTTTTTGACTTTTTGATAAAACCATTATATTTGGAAAACAAGGCTGTTGGCCAAAAACTGAATTTATTGAGTAATGCAAATTAAAACTTAAATATTAACATAATCCGTATTTTTTAATTGATTTTTACACGTTCATTAGATACTCCAATATACACAGAACATAATACATAAGAATAATAATATGTTATTGACATATTTTACAACTTTCAATTTAAAAATGATATGTGGCTATATCTTAGTAAATAATATTGATTGCAAATTTTTTAAAAATTTAGAATGTTTTGTGGCTACCTACTTAATTAATATTATTATTAGATTAATATTATCTTAAATCCATCGCGATCATAGTAAAAAAAAACAACAGCCATATTTATATATTTGTCAAATTGATTACCTTTCTAAAACAAAAATATGTAATAACAATTGTAATAAAAGTTACTCAATTTATTAATTCTTTAATTGCGAAAAAATCAGGTTTAGTACACATAAGTAAAGTGGTTTGATCACTCGTCTATTTGGACTATTAGACTCGTGATTAAATTATGCACTTTACTCACGTGTACTAAAAAGCATTTATACTAATCATCAAAATAATCAATTAAAGTAAGTGAAAACTTTCAGAAACTTTACAAACAAACAAATTATTTGTCTTACTTATAGTTTTTTTAACATATCTTTCAATTCAATTTTTAATTCAAATCAGAATATTATTTGATTGAACACTATTTTAAAAGAAAACCGCAACAAATTTTAAATTCTGTCAAAGTGCAAACCATCAGCTTAAATGGTAGATTCAACAGTATTCAATATACTCTCAGTTATTTAATGTTATATTATTTATAATTTGACAATGAAAATTAATAGAAAATCAACAATTTATGAATTTATATAATTTGTATATTTTTTATTACCCACCAAATACATTAAGTTTCCGAATTGTTAACAAACAAAATATTTAAATGAATAAATTTTTAAACTACTTAAAATCTGTTTTCAAGAGACTATAAAGTACATAGATTTTTATTTCGTTCAAAGTTATTATACCTTAATAATATTTCAAAGGAATCAGAAGATATTTATATACTGTATAAGAATTTGTGATAAATTTATTAAAAAGGATTTACATTTTATTGATTTTGTCTTAAATTATATTTAAATGATAATATAACTTAATATAATTACTAAGATGTAATATCAAGATGACATATACATATACAACCAATTGTGAATGTGTGGGCAACATCGAGCACAGTCTAAACTTGGACGTTAGGTTGTTCGATAACTTTTACCATTGAGAAAAAATACAATGTTCTAGTTACTAGAGATTTTGTAGAGTAACAAGCCCTAACTCAACACTCATACATATACATAAAGCTGAAAGCCTTCATAATTGAGGAAAAAAGAACAAATACTATTAGTACATTATGATATAGTTAAAATGCATAAAGTTAGCAGTAGTCATTAACATTGTTCATATTATATCATATGTATAATATTGTTTGTATCACGTTAAAAACGATTATTAAAACACATTAGAAAACCCATTCGTGAAAATAGAGCTATAAATTATCAATATATCGGTGTTTGCATGGCACACAATATTTCAAAATTGGTTATATCGATTTTGCTGTGCATTGCAGCTTTAATCGTGATTACGGAATTACATATTGACGAACAACATTTCACAATCAAAATGTTTATACACAATATTATTATCATAGTAACACAAATCTAAAATATAATAATAGCAAAATAAATATATGAAATTGGACCAACTGTATACTTATTTAGAATTTAATTATCTTTTAGACGTTCCGAAAATTAATTTTTAACCAAAAATATTAATACGATTATTCATTATTAGTACCATTTTAATACAATTTAATTTTTTGACAAATACATTATCAAGGTATGTTATTCAAAGCACTATAAGGATCTTAAGATGGAGCATTCTAAATATTGTATTCAATATCAATACAATTTAATAGCAAATAAGCGCTATTGCGCTGTTCTTACAATAATTGATTTGTTATTTTATTTAATACTTATTTATTTACTTACTGTCTAAAAAGTATACATTATTAATCAAGATTCCGTGCGTAAACTGTTCAATGTAAATCAAATGGGATGTCTATTATAAACCGATTTGAGTAGTACCTGAGGTTGCCTGAATTATCTCAATTTTGGTAATGTTCATGTGCAAAATTGTACTAAAGTATTTCATAGTAGAATTGAGTTTCTCAGGTGACAAGAATCTTGATCGCATCTTAACATACACACCCTTCTTAAGGATTAAGAAACAAAACTCTGTGAAAATACATTTGCTTCAAGCAGCGCTTCAATAGAAAGGATGTTTATACCAAGACTAGAGTTGTTAGCTGTTTGGATTGATGCTAGACTGTGTACTAAAATACAAGAAGTTCTTGGTGGACACATAGTAAGTTACTTTTGTTTCGACTCAACAACAATTCTACCTTCGAAAGAGCTACATTCATATGAAACAGAGTTTACAAAATTTAAAATTTAACCAATGTAAACTTTTCTAAACATGTTGTTCACCGCAATATTTGAAGCATTAGTGGGAGAGCTTAATTTTAGCAACAATAAATGGTCGCAGAAAGAAATCTCTTGAGATGAAACTGAAGTCAGGCAAGAATTTAAAAAAAAAAACATTTACTTCCATGTTAAATAATAAAGTAATAATTTGTGTTATTGTCAGCTAATTTTTTTACTACCAAAAGATACTTGAATCTACCGATTTACTTTTACTTGCAAAAATCCCAGAGATTCTATATGGGGGGAACTTTCTCTTTGACAATAATAAACTTTATAAGTTAATTTGCTAAAACCTAACTAACTAACTTTCTGTTGAAGAAATAGATCGCTCTGGAAAAACAATCATTAGAATTGTGCAACAAAAATTTAATTGAGATGCAGATAAAAAGTTAACTTCTAAGGAGGTTTTCAGCGACGATAAAGATTTTATAAAAATAAACACTTAAATTTCTAAAAGAAATTACTTGATAACTTTTAGATATCGAATTTTTTCGCAAGTAGCATAACACGGTAACAAAATTTTAAAAATTGCATTATAACTTGAAGCTATACCGGGTGACAACTGAAATAGGTACACGCTCATATCATTTTTATTTATTTGTTAAAATACATCGCTGAAAATTACTAAAATATCATGCATTTTCGATTTAACCTTAAACAACATCAGTTTTATTTTTTTAAATGGAACACCCGGTATATTTTTACAATTTTGAATTTATTAGTTGATTTTACGTATAAATCCTAATTTTCAGAAGTTTTGATAAAATATCCTCATTTTGAAATAATGAATTTTTTATAGCAACAATATATAAATACATTTGAATTATTTGAAATATCACTTTGGCTTATTATTCAAAGTTAAGTGATTTATGCGCTTTTATAAATGACATAATTAGTATTTATGTTATAACTTATTTTTTTCAAATGCCCTCTTGGTACCATAGAATCACGTAAAAGTAGATTTTTTGCTATAAAACGACATAAAAAATATTTGTTTTGAACAAGTAATAAAAAAATGATACATTTTTGACAATATAAAATTTTTTTTAAAAATATTTAAATAAAATTTAAATAATAAGCAAATTACAAAGAAAACTAAATAAGAAGGTGTATGTCCCAAAAATTCACACAATTATTATAAGTTAGTAATAATAATGAATAACACTAATTGTAAAAATACATATTTTTGTTAAAATAAACCAAAATAACTACTATGCAAGTTTGAAAAATAATCATAGTATAACAGGCAATAGCAGAACAATACTTGTTATATGCAGTGTGTGTCAGATAAATATAACAAAAAGAAAAACTTTTTTATTATTCGCTAATCAAAAAATGTAATAGGTTGTGAAATACCTTGTGTGACGTACACAGGGTATTTATTGTGACTTATATTTTCTATATCTAAATCCCACAATAGAAGAAAATCAAAACCTAAGAGATGGCGTTTTTGTTGAAATGGGGAAAACAAACAAGGTCTCCGTTCGACTTTATAGTTATTATGGTTTTTTATAAACTAATTTTAATAAATTTTAGTACTGAATAAGGGCAATGAATAATGCGAGAAACGTTGCATCAAAAATAATTGAACTTTCCTTTCATTTAGTCCCGTGAGTCCCGTCTAATTCCTTCTACACAAAATTTGATGGACATCGAACATTCCCGTCAATTTCAGTTTTTAAGATACATATTACAATATTTAATATTTATTTTGCAGTTGAGTAGCTGAATTGGTAGAGCAGTTGTTATATAATCCAAAGATTGTGGATTTGAAACATTTATATCAAAATGGAGTAACAATGTTGTAATTATTTAATAATTATTATGTTCTAATTGTAACTTAGGCATTTTTTTAATTTAAAAAAAAATTAAAAAGTAAATTGTAAATAATTATTATTTACAATATTAACATTACGAGTGACAGTGACAATATGGAGCACTAAATGCACAGCTTTATATGAAAAATTGATTTGAATGTTTCACATCTACCAGGCGTCCCGCGACGATTACTTCTCATTCCTTGCACTATGATATGAATACGCATGTGTATTGTAGCTCACTACCGCTCGTATTTCTATCTCTTTTTTTTACTTATGCGGTCATTCATTTGTATCACACGTATGTTCGCGCGCATCACCACTTTGTGTATGATTGCAGAAATAGTTTTTAATATTTAATGCATTGTTTTTTGAATTTTCTTGAACAATATTGTATATAGTAAACAATAAATGATTATGTTTACGTACGAGTAAAGTATTTATTTGTTTTACCAAATTAATGTGAACATTTATATATTTTTTGGAAGAACAAAATTTAAAATTAAAAAAATTATTTGAGCACCATTTATGTTATTTGTTCAAAAGCAACATTTATAAACTAAATGTTGAAACATAAAGCATACAATAAAATTAATTTTACTATCTGCTTTCAGATGGTAGTTCTCATCGCATGATATTCGACCGAACCCTTCAGGTCCGACAGATAAGCGTGGTTGAACCACACGGCATCTTATTACTCCGTGCAGGACAATCCAATAAAGAGGGAAAAGTGTACGTGTTCCGATTGTCCCAAGTAGAGACATTATCGGAGCCGAAGACTAGAATCGATGTGAAGGATCATCGACTTGAGCGAACAAGAGGAACTCATCTTTATTCATTATCGAGGACAGGTAAGGCTAATTACATAATGTACTTACATGAATATAATAATTCTTATTGTTTGATAATAATGATAAAAACAAATTTACTTATTTACTAAATAAAGATGGATCATTTAAATATTATTAAAATATAACAATTTGTAATAGTCAACGCTTTTAATATTTTGCTATTAATAATGTCTCGGTTTTATTAAATGTTATTATTTTTTTATTCTCGATTCTAATTTATGTTTATATAAAAAACAACAAATTATATTATGCGCTATAACTATTTTGCTTGATCTAAAAAATAAATAAAAATATCAAGTTTTAATAACATATCACTTAATCTGTTTTATGGTTCAAAAAGAATTTCTTAGATAAATAATAACGTGATAAGTATTTTAATTTACAAATATAATTAGTTTTTTATCATGCATCTATTTAAGATTAAAGATTATATTAGAGTATATATTAACCTAAAAAAATATTTTCTTGTTATGATTTGTAATAGGATCTTCGTGTTCCATATAGTACAGATATGGAATGAAATGACTCGTAAAAGCGGCAGTTACTGTACCATATCCGTATACAATCTCCGGTTGACAACATTTCAAATAATTCGACCTTAACATGAAATCACGTAGCTAATAAGATTTCTAATAGATATTCGAAATTGTATGGCACTTTAATATAAATTTAGACTGGAATATTGGAAATATTATATGTTTCTTAACATTTTTTTACTTATGTATTTTAGCATACATTTATACATTTTAGGCTATAAAAATTTAATCACATGTATATATTTTTATTATTTATTTTTATTCTGTTGTATGAAAATGTACTTAGTAGCAAATCATTTTTTACTGGTTGTTAAGCAATGTCAATGATTATTTTCCTCTTATTACATACTTAACGTATTCAATCCAAAATGATTCAAAGCATTGTAGAGCAACAAAAGTGAAAAAATAATACTAGTATTGAACAAACGTAGGACTAAAACCAAAACTGGATATGCACAAGCATTGGTTCCAACATGACGCTCAAGATTCATTTTTTAGAGTTCTGAACAATGACCACGGAAAAAGGTTTCATCAGGACATTTCTAATATGAAAAACGCTACTATTTTAAATTACTTAAGAGAATAAACTCTTGGTTACCAGATTTTTTTCATTTTTGTTTTTACTGCACACCACCTTTAAAGTAAAAAATATCATAAAAGTTCATGTGATACAACAAAGTTAGAATTTTGTAGATCAGTGTAATAATTGTTTGCAGTCTCACAGTTTTACTTCGATTTTATCATTATAGGTAATAATATTTCTCTCAATCTTGCAGCCCAGTTTTTTGCTTGTACTAATTTACTTTTTTCTTCCCCTATTTAACATTCAAAAATTGCATATTTCACCTAAGAACATCCCCTTAGTAAACACAGCTATTCGTATCAGTAATGAGCTTTCGTTTGGTGTAGTTTCAAATAATCCATGACCAGGTAAAACTTCCGTGAGCCAAACATCTAAGTTTCTCTGTTTACATTTTACACAGAGATTTAATATGAGACTTTTAGTCCATTGACCTTTCTCGGTATTTAAAATCTACCTCTGTCACATATTTGTTAAAGTTTCTCTGGTCTTTACCTATATCTTTTTCTAAGCACTGGTGTATTTCATTTCATTCCATTATCAGTAAATCTATTGGAAGTAACACGGTTGCAATATTTAAAGCTTCAATTAAAGCTGTAGTGGTATTTATTTGCACACTACTGAATATTTTTTTATATTTTATATGTCTCTCCAATTCACAATATGATATTATGTATTGTAGAGCATAGAATTTCTATTGCTATAGCTATTTAGTTACTGTTTTACGCTTTCGTTTATTTGTGCCAGAACCAATTTGTTAATATCAATTCATACATTAATTCAACGAAACCATTTGTACGTATTGTTAAATGTTGTTAAATCTTCTATATCTTTTGCCACCACAAACAATGCAAGATCTTGCAGGTGATCTTGAATTTTTTGTGAATGATTTTAATACTCAGTACAAAAAATGCCGTGATGGAAGACCGATTTTTGTAGGCACCAGCTTCCGTATCATTTTTTTTTCCTCTATTGATTAATACTGTGCTATTTTTTACGTAAAAAGATTTTATATTGATCAAATACGTCGATATCTTTCTGCAACTCAGTTCCTATATTATGCTATTGCGGCGTTAAACGCATTTTTGATGTCTAACAATACTAAAACACAAAGCACAATTGTTATTTGTATACAATAAACAATAATTTTAATAAACAAATTTTTTTGTAGAAATCTTAGAAATTCCAATCCAATCTTTTCTGAAATTTCTCCAATTTTTTAATTAAAATACTTGTTTATTATGAAGAACTAACAATTGTACTTTACTCATTGCTTGAGTTTAATTAATTAGTTTCTTATTTTAAACTTATACTTGGCGCTAGAATTAAAATTACAATATCATATCACATGCAAAACTTAAATATTTTTATAATAACATCGATGGGCACAATTCATGCGGAATGCATTTGCATTAATAATACGCACGCGGCTGTGTTAATAATTCAATGGGAATCCCCGCTCTGTAGAGCATCGCTGATTATCTACAGTGAATGCACAACAGAACAACTGGTCAATAATCGAATAATTTTCAAACGAAAACATCCTACTGCAACACAGAAAACAACTTTATCTGAGTTTTACTAATGTCTGAATTACTTTGAATAATTAAAGAGTACTTATTTTAATTCAGAAAGTTTTACTAATAATATTACATGGCTACAAAACACAGTGTGAGGAATTCTTTGATGATTTTTGAATTGCTCTTTCAAAAAAATTTAATAGGATTTTCGATTTACTCGCATGAAGTCCGGGTAAACACTAACCTTGAACGGCTGCATAAAGTTGGTGTTGAGCAAATGGGGCTGAATTTGTTATTACAAATTGAAAATTGAAAAACGATTGCTAGCTTTTTCCGCGTTTTTATAGCTTTTAATACATAACCATGACTATCATAACCAAAGAAGTGCACATAACGTCGTCTCAAAGTGCAGCACAGCGCATCGCCTCCAGATGATGCCCTTAAGAGTAAACATACAATCTAATCTCGTGCTAAGTAAAACGAAGGAAATTGTATAAAAACAGCAGGTCGTGGCTCTCGTTATGCACAAAAACCACCATTATAGGCAGTATAGGCAGCAGTGGCGACAGCATGTTAACGTGTTATACTCAACTCAGACAACTTTTAAGCTCTTTGGTGCTGAGTGTAAACGCAACATAACATAACGGTAAAAGTACATATATTTTTTTCAGCAAAACTTGAATATTCATATTAATACTGTAATAATATGTAATATACATATAAATTGGTACAATAATATTTTTGAAATGTTACTATTTTTGGCACCGCTTATTTTTTTAACCCGGCTCCGCAAAATCATGCGCTGACACTAAATGTGCTAGAATAATAATATATTAAGAGGGACAAATTGTTTTATAAAAATTTAAAGTGGATTATCTCAAAAGTTAATAAAGATAATTTATTTCTGTTTATACAGTGAGCTCATAAAAAAGAATGATAAATAATAAAATAAATTAACAATTTATGTTTTTTTAAGTCTTTTTTGAAAATAGTAGATTTAAGTAAGCATGATTGTACATGCAACTGGTGCAATTTAGATAATAATAATCTTTACAGGTTGATTTGCCAAATAACTTAACTAAGTAACTGATCCATTTCATTTGTTGAACAGTATATTTAAATATTAACCTATTGTCAAAAATTTAGTTTAATGGCAAATGTGCTGTTTCGGCAGTAAAACTAACTCGGGTGCCTTGTCACCATAGATTTCTTGCAGAAAAGTATTTACAAGCAAATCTTGGTTAGTTTATGCATTAATATTTTTCTAAAAAATAAAACCGATAATTCTCCTTCGCGCATACTCAAGTTTCTTTGTCAAAAATGTTTTCTGACCATTTAAAGTTTTCTGCACAACATAACCACACAGATGAAATCATGCTTTGTTCTTAAAGAAAATGTAATGTCTCGTTAAAAAATTACATTACTACACTTAACGACGGAGAAGCCAGCAATTGCTGAGACACATTGACCTTGTAAGGACGTAAATATAATATATAACTTTCTTGGCAATGAAAAATATAACTTTCTAAGCAACATATTGGCATGTACTAAGAGATAAATTGATGAATCGATAAAGCTCTCGGCGATTTCTTAGAGCTCACATCCATTTTTACCGTATATTTGCTACGACTGCTTAAGTGAGTAGATAAAATAAGATAGCCGCTAGATTTTTGTTTAGAGATACTCTGTGTTTGCTAAAGTCTTTGACCAAATTATAGCTAGAAAACTGCTCATCAAATTAATGGTATAAAAATAAACAAGTTTTTAAGTCTATATCACAATATATTTATTAAACCGTTTCAACCTATACTAGGTAATCATCTGACGGAGATTATTTATCCAAAATGAAATATTACATCCATCGAATTTTTATGTATTAATGTTTAATTATGATCTTGTGTCTAACTTTTATTTCTTCTTCTTCTTCTTCTTCTCAGCCTTCATTTGTCCACTTCTGGATGTAGGCCTCCTTCATAATTTTCCACTCACTTCTGCTCTGGGCTATCTGATACCAGTTTCTTCCTGCCACCTCCTTGATATCATCTAGTTACCTCTTCTGTGGTCTCCCGATACTGCGTTTGGTTCCCCT
>JARJEC010022879.1:0-12274 GCA_030264575.1 Tachinus sp. AB-2021
TATCCGCATTCATGCATAATGTTTGTCTAGCAGAGTAAAAAGTTGATGACTTTTAAAATTTAATATTCTAAACAAGTTCGACCTTTATGGATCATCAAAGGATGAAATAAATAAAAAAGAGTCAATGAGATTGCTCTCTACTCACAAGAATTTTAATCGCTTTTCAAGAACACGAACAACGTTAAAATATAAATATTGCAGTGGTTTGGTTTTTAAATATATGTAAACAAAATTTTTATTACAAATACATAGCAGATACAACTCATAAATACTGAAGTAACTTCCTCATTTAACATAACCATGTAATGTTGTCGAGGATATGGCCTTAAACATGTTATCTATAAATTGAATCTTTAATATCATTATTTTACTAAGATCTAAACATTAAATAATAATCCAATTTTAATGCTATATTATATCGGAAAAGCAAAGCTTCATTAGATCCCAATTGATAATATTATTTACTAATTTGCGTACATTTATTACAATTTGTTGATTATCTGTATTCAATTATTTGCTATATTTTTTACAAATTATTGATAAAAATAATTTCATAATTTTGTGAAAATAAATGTAAGTTTTGATTTATACAACAACATACAATTATAAGTAATAATAGCTAATAGTTATAAGAAGTGTACATTTTAGTTTACTATTGTTTGGCTAATAAGTTTCTGGTGCTTCTTTTAAAAAGTTTACAGAAATTTACGAGTTTTTAAAAATATTATAAAAAAATGTTGTATTGAAACAATGATAATGCACTTTGTATTATACCTTTAATTATAATTTCCACTTTTGTGATACAATTCCATTTTTAATTTGAAATAGTTGTAGCGGATCTAATCATTACAATTGGCATGGTTTTTAATTTAGACGCGGATTCGATTTCTAAACATAACAAATTTTATGCTTTAATTACGCCGATGTTAACGGTTTATGTAATAAACTATTACATTGTATTGATTGTGGTTCTTTAATTGCGTGGTTCGGTTTTAGATATAATTCAAATATCATAACAAACAATTAATATTAGTTACATTATAAACAATAAAAACGATTTTATTGATGTCTTAATTATAAATAAAATAAAATATTTAAAGTTTATTATAAAATTAAATACACGTTGGTTTATGAAAAACGGACAGAGCTCTGACTTCCTTATTTATTATCAGATTTTCAAAAACAAAAAAGTTTTTAATGGCAGCATAGAGACTATTTGACGGTGAAATAAATATTTTATTTGTCATAGCAACGACTGAGCGTTTTCCAACTGTTTTTTTAATGGCATTATATATATTTTTTGTCATGATTCATTAAAATGCGTTTTCCTCATTACATTAGTGTATAGCTAAAGGATATCAAATGTTGTACAGTTTATTGAAATTTGGCATACCATTGGCTGAATTTAAAATAGCATCCAATGAAATGCCGTATGACAGGCATAAGACAAAAATTAAATTTAAAAAAATAAACAAAAATATGAAAATATCATTCTTCATATACCAACCAATCACGGCGCAGCACGTGTCAGTTTATAACTAATCAAGAAATACTTTAAACGAAGATTGTAAATAATAATTATTTATAAATTAAATTTTTAAATGGAGCCTAAGTTGAAATTAGAATATTATAATTATTAAACAATTACTACGCCATTAGTCCATTTGAAATAAATGTTTAAAAAAATTCACCTCGAATGGGGATCGAATCCATAACCTTTGGATTTCATGTTCACTGCTCTACCAATTGAGCTACCTCAATTGGCATTGATTTTATGTTCTACAGCTACGTCAAAATCAATTTTCTAAAACATCAATTACATGATACGCTTACATATCCATTCGAAGTGAATTTTTTAAAACACTTATTTTAAATGGAGTAATGGCGTAGTAATTATTTAAAAATTATTATATTCTAAATACTTTAAAATTTACCAGTAAATCTCCACTTGCATTGAGTCAATTTTTTAGCTTAAATTCAATACGAGACATAATTTTAACTTTTAAGTTGAATATTTATAATGACAAAAATAGTCACTTTTGTCATTATAAATGAAACAACAAATAAATTTGTTGTCAAATTAAACAAGAATGTTGTTCTACAATTTATAATATAAACTCATGGACAAAACGAGCGCACCACTTAATTAGGCTTGTATAATTACAATACTGAAATTAATATTGCATTAACATTTTCATGAAAGCTTATTGTTGGGTACTGTCTAGTAGCTTGTAAATGAAATCAGCGAAACACGGCATTATTTCTAATCGCTTTTTAATATATTTTTTCTTGAAAACAACTTAACATGCAAAAAAGCAAAGAAAACATTAGAATCTATAGATTAAGAGCTATTCTCATATCGTGTGTGTCTTTCTTTACTGCTTCCAAGCGTCTTGGCATACTTTTTTGTTATATTTATTTAATGTCGGCCAATTTCTGAGATTAAATTTTAAATAACTTCTTCAGGAAGTATTTTCCATTCTTGAATTGTTGCGTCTACCAAATTGTGATTGGCAGGTGCATCTGCACCTGTACGACGTCAAACCCATTTTTAACTCGTCCCGTATGCTCTATTGGCTTCATGTCAGGACTATTAGCTGGCAATTACATGATCGGAATAACAACAGTATTTAAGTAGCAAATATCTTGCCTAGCGAGGACGAGCATTATTCTCCGTAAACAAGAAATTCGACTCCATAAAAGAATCATATGGCGTTAAATGAACAACGATGTGTTCAAGATAATAATTCGCATTTATTATCATAACACATATGTTGACCAACACTGTGCGGCCATCGAACATATTGTTTCCCAAAATATTACAGAGCCACCACCAAACGGGACTATTGGAAATATATTGCAACTAACTAATCTCTCTCGTTCTGTTTGCTAAATACGCTCACGTCCATCGGAAGATTTAAGGCTAATCCTCGTTTCATCCGAAAATAAAACCATGTTCCAAGCATTAAGAGTCCAATTTCTCGTAAAATTCAATCTTGAATTTTGTGTTCTCTGGTGAGCAGGGATTTCTTAGCTGGTTTTCTGCTGTCCAAGCCAGATTTATTTAAGCTTCTTCTAATCCTTCGGGAAAATACAAGAAGATTTTGAGCAGCCATGAGCTCATTTTTTAGAATAGTAGTAGTCGTTCTCTTATTTCTTAGAGCGGATACTCCAAAAATAATGCTCATCTATTGTATTGGTACCGATTTTGCCTTTGTCCTTCTTTAGCAGGAACCTGTTTCGTTAAATCGTCTAACCATAAGACTTTTGCGGCATAGCTCCATCCCATCACACTAGTAACACGATACATCGAATATTCCTTATCTAACAATGATAAATAACTACCGCTTTCTCTATTCGTGTGAATTATCATACATTAAATTTGGGTTCATAAAAAAGATGAAACCTAAACAAATCTTGAACAGAGTTCCTAAAAATTGTGTTAATATTTAAATGATGATATCTCTCCCTTGCAATATATGTTTAATTATTATTTTTATTTTTGTAATCAAACATAACCTTATCGTTTAGATAGCAATAGATTGCAATAGAGTAGTCCAAGCAGCCGCCACTGCTCAGCCTAGAAGATTTCGAGTCTCATGGATACTTTCAATCTAATTTTACGCAATTTTAAATTTGTAATAAAATTTCGTAAGGTCAATAACATGTAATAATAAGTTTTATTGTTCTTGTCCTCTTTTGTTGGATAATTCAAGACAGACAAGACAAGATGATACACGGATACCATCTAAAATTATTAGATGACATTGAAGCAATAATTATAATTGACAAATGCAAAATCTTTTTAATTTTATTTTCTAATCGGCAAAATATCTGCCATTAAACCTGATTTGTGCTTCCAAAATATAATAAAAGAAGTTCAATTCCCATGTAGAAATAAATATTAGTTAAAAAAAACACAACAAAAAAGGGAAAATATATCTAACCTAATGTTTAAACTTCGTTGTTAAATTGTTTAATGGTAGTATAATACTTTCAAGGCATTATTGTTTCTATCTATATATTAGCACAGACGAGGCAAGCAGCAAGTAATTCTTTATTGTTTCTTCGTGTAACCGACAGCCTTATCACGTTTTGATTATTATTTGGTTTAATAAATTTCATCTATGCATCAAGAAAAATGCCTCCTTCATCATTCTTTATGATATAAATAAAGTGATTAATCGCCCACAAATTATAGTATTTTATTTCCATTTATTATTATATAATTATTTTTCCATTAACAAAATATCAACTGAATTAAAGTAATAATACGCATTCACTAAGTAAGTATATCAACATTAGTATTTTATAATATTTTATATAGTTTAAAACTTACGTAGTCATTAGCAGACACGAACAGTAGTTACTGGTAATCAAAAATGTAATAATAAAGTGTAACTTGCCACAAGTTATTTCGTGTAGTATAAAAACTCTTTTAATGTTTAATTAGCTTCAAAACAAAGTACCAATAAGTAGTTACAAAAATAACTTAAAATAACCATCTACATTATTTGTTAGAATGATTACAAACAGAGGGAAACAGAGTTAAAAAATCAGATTCATTTTTCAAACAAAAATAAGAAAAATTGGTAGATTCAACTGTTCAGTAAAATCTGCAATCACGGTATGATCAAATAAATTGTTGTAAAAAAACATAGTAGCTGATTTCTAATCATTTGTCTATAAGTTTTTCTTCTAGAAATCGGTGGTCTTCCAAGCCACGAAAAATAACGAAAAACTGAATCATTGGTTGCCTCTATACATCAAATTTAATATTTAATTAGTATTATTGCATATTAAGTAATGGTAATTAATAATATCATAAAATACAAACAATATATCCAAAAATAATTAAAGTTTATATGAACTATGAACAAACAATTCCAATAAATAAATTATAAGATGTACCCAACTTTATAAAAGAATTCCATTCAATTTTTACCCATTTCTTTATTTATTTACATATTTTATTAGCATTATGAAATGAAAGTAACACAGCAAAGTTGTAAATTTGTTGTTGCAGTGATTTGCACATTGTTTGAATTATTTTATTTCAACTCCACTGCATTAAAAATATTACAACAAAAATTGTGTTTTATGTAACTTTTAACAATTTGTTTGCTTTCGTCCAGCCAGAGACGTCACGTAATAGCCAGATACCGAAAAGAGTTCCTCGGTGTAACGGAAACGAGTGAAAGTGTAACCGTTTTTTCTTTCTGTGCTGCTGTCAAAATTTATTATTTTAAATTTTATTCAATTAGAGAATGTGTTGTTATTTATGCTGATAATATAGAAACTAAATTGATTATTTAATTGTAATTAATATATTATCGAAATTGAAGTTTGGTAATTTATTTAAAGTGTTAATTAGGAGCGTTAATATGTTATATGTTAAATAGTATAATATAATAATTATAATCCTAATAAAATCAAAATAATAATTAAACGTGAAGACAAATAAATTTCTTACTACAAATAATATCCAGTAGTATTAGCAGGTTACAATGGTTAATATTAAAATTGATTTTCTAACGTGAAGTAACTAAACTAAATGTGTTGAACAGTTGAAGTTGAACAAAATATGAAAACAATTTATTAATAAAAACAATGTCAGAACAATAACCCTTAATTAATAACGTTTCTACTATATTTCGATGAATAACAAAGAAGAATAAAAAAATATTTTAAACTAGGTGGCAAAATTGATTCATTATTGTAGGAGTAAAATCAAGAAGGATAATTATAATACAGACATGGTCAAATTGCGACTCGATTAGTTGTAGTAGCTTCCGGTAAATTTATGTTCATTAGTAAAATTTTTAGTATAATTGTTCGTTGGCTGCTCCGATAAACATACCTATTGTTTAAAACCGGTAGGAAAAGTGTATAGGTATATATATTTAATTTTGTTTTTTGTCAATTTGTTTTTTTACGGAAAAGGCAAAAATAGATAGTTCTAGGCGGACTAAACTAGAACAAACAAAGACTCGTTGAATTAGTTTTATTTTGATACAACGTTTGAATATATGTTTAGTTTTATTGTGTACATTTACTTCTCTTAAAAAATAAAGAAAAACGATGTGGTAGAAGATATATTTGAGACCCCATAAAATAGTACTAGCCTTAGGTAAACATTAAAAAATCAAAATAAAAGAGGAATTTAAAAAAAAACAATGCGGTAGAAGATATAATGGAGACCCCATCAAATGGTACTAGCCTTAGCTAAACTTTAAAAAAATCATTTATAATTAACACAATATTTTCTCATTCAGTGTGATCTATATTTATAGCGCATTTGAAGTGCTTGTAAATATATGTAATTGAGTAGATGATTTAAAAACTTAATTAAAACTAAAGAAAAGTAATAAGTGATACATTAAAGAAGGAAAAAAGAAGAAAAATTTTGTAAATTAAGAAAAAAATATATAAAAAAATTAAAAAGAAAAAACAAAAAATATAAAAAAAATATCAAATTATACTGAAAAATATGAAAGTATAGCTCAAAACTTGTAGGAAGTTGGGCCTACAACTTTTATTTGATGATTTTTTTATAACTATTATAGAATATCATAAAATAATATTATAGAAAAGCAGATAGAAAACATTTAACTCTCTAAAAACGCCGTTTTTTAGCTTGTAGCACTTTTCCTTGCAAAATTGTGAAAAAAAAACATATAAAATTTATTTAAATTATTTTTATGTACATTTAAAAAAGAAAATGAAAATCCAACCAATGGCTGTCGAGATATAAAAAATCGCTCTTATCGCATGGTTAAGCACAAGGTTATTTTGGTGAATTTTTGCAGTTCGGGGTGGCAAGAGATCTTTTAAGCAAATAATCAAAAAATTGGCATGCTAATAGATTTTGTAAATACAAGGCACTTTTTGAGCTAGGTTGACTGGGCTATTAATTAATATTTAGGTTGTAGCTTACATTTTTCAAATGCAACCCTTGGTAAAAGTAAATTTTGTTGCTATTAAACAAATTGTTTTGTAAAGTATTAAAAAAGTTCTAAACTTCTAAATATTTGGATTTATGCATATATTATAAATGGATTAACAAATAAAAATTTGTAAAAACATACCGAGTGTTCCATTTAATAGTACACAATTTTGTTTATTTTTACGATTAAACCGAAAATGATATTTTTTTAATTTTTAGCGGTCGTCATAAGTCTTTAAAATAAGGGCCAGTACCTGCCATACGGCATACTGCTGATACTGAACAAATAAACTACATTTTAGAAATATTTAAATAATTAAATAAAAAGTTTAAATCAATTATCCAATTTCAAGCGGCAACAATAAAATGCATAGAATTGTTTCATTCTTCATAAGAGATCAGCTTAGTGCTTTCAGTATTGCATTGAAGCAAGAGGTGAAAAGAATAATTGATTTACGAGTTAGATAGTTACTCTCGTCGTTTATAAGAAAAACACTCACCCACTCACTTTGACTTCATTTAAATTAACAATGAAAGAGATTTGCAGACAGATAAAAGTGGTACACCAAATTAGTCATTTGCAACATATGCAACAGGGCAGTGATAGAGCCTACTTCAGTTCCATGGCTATTGCTATTATAAGTGATTTTGAAATTTTCATATATATTTCTGCCGTTATAAATGTTGTTAAATTAATTTATTTTAATGATTTAGATGCACAACTGTATGTTCTAAAACTTTTACTTGCAGAATTACATAATATAACATACATTAATATACGGAACTGCTTCAGCTTTGGCAATAATAATCTTTACAGGTTAATTTGCCATAAACCTAACTAACTAAGGAACTGGTCCAGTTCAATTGTTAAGAAGTATACATATTAAATATTATGTAAAAATTGATATTGATAAATATATGTTGCTTTTCATTTCTGTATGTAAATGATGTAGATCTAATGATTTTAAAAATAAGCAATACAAAATACCGAGTAACAAAAGAAAAAAAACACCAAGAAGAAATTGTTAAAATTAAATAATTTTTCATATTTCATTTATAAAGTGAAAATAAGCAAATTATAAAAATTGCACCGTCAAAGTAACAACAATACTTTCAAAAATTAATACTGTGTCTTTCTGGGGAATCCCATTCCATGCCAGCTGAATTTGACGTCAAAGTTCCTCTAGAGTTTGGGGACAACTGAATAAACGATCGAGCCGTCTGCCTATCATGCCTCAAACATGTTCTATTGTTGATAAGTCAGGAGGTCTTGAAGACCAGGATAGAAGGTTGACGTAATCTGCTGTAATATGGTTCAAAGTAAACCTAGCCTGCGGTCGGGCATTGTCCTGTGGAAAAACAGGTTTTTGCAGCTTGCAAAGATGTTCGTATACAATACTCTACAATGTCTGTTATGTATCGTTGCGCGTTCATACATAACCCATAACTGCAGGAGCCGTCGTTCTCCACGTATTCTGCTTACTCGCATCCGACCATCGCTGATACCTAAACATAATCGGGATTCGCTAAAGATGACCTAATTCGATTCCATTCTTCATCCCAGCTTACTCATTGACGACAAAAACATTGGCGTTTGTGTTCTACAAAAAGTAGTAAGACTACCGACCGACTAGTCGGCAAGACATAAGCCGAAAAAAGTCAATTCTTCTGTAGATGGTCCTCACGCTGACTACTCTCCCCGCTTCTGCAAACATTGAGGACAGCGCCTTAAGCAATATTCTTGACGTGGTGTTCTGACTAGGTATTTTCGCCTGTTCCTTCAACCAAGCCTGGTATTGCCAGTGATGAAAGTATTCTCTGTAACCGGGCAGCAATTTCACAATATATTATTATACGTACTTTTCGTAGACCCACAATTCGACCTCTTTGAAAGTTGCGTAACTTTCCCGTCGGCGGATTCTATGCATATTGACAAACATGATAAAACGGAGCAATGTAATAGAAATAAAAAAGAAGCTTTTCAATAAAATTCGTTTTTTCAACACCATTGAGAACAAAATGCTTAAGTTTGTATCAATTTTTATGCATATGAGAAAAATGCAATTGATTTCTTGATGTTCATTTACTTTTGTCCCTCAGTATATAAATATACAAAATAAATAAAATTACTCACCACTTTTATTATCTAAAAGGTCATGATATTTGTCTATGATTTCCGTCACTAGGTGCGCCATTGTATCTGAAACACAAAATAAGTATATTAAAAACCAAATCATAGATAGTTCATGATATTATGTTTATATCCTGGTGGTAATTTGATAGTCTGGCTAGTCAAAACACAAATTTTTTTTAATTTATCGTATAATGTAATTTTATATGGCCGTATTTATTAATTGATTCACATCACTTAAATTGTCGGTTTGCGTTCAATAACTTCGGTGATGAAAAAAATATATAATCTACCAAGTTTATCTTTATATTTAGTTTGCACAATTGTTCAACGACAAATAATTATTGTATTGCATATATGGTGTAATTGTTTGAGTGAATAAAAATGTGACATAAAATCTATTTCCAACGGAGGTATTTTAAAACAGTTGTAAAAAGTCGTATTCCCATGACCCAAGGGACAAGAATTTCCGTTTTTAGAATGTTGTCGCTTGAGATCACAATTAAGTAGTTATAACCAATTGCAGCTGATAAGAAATGAAGTGGAAGAATTAATACGTCTTGTATTATTTAATTATTTCAATTTACACCAATGCCATTAAAAAATTAAAATTGTTATTATTATGTATAATTTCTAACTTATATTAAGACAAAAATGATCTTGTAATTAGTTGGAAATTGTTGGAATTGTGCCAAAGCAATTGCTTTACAACAATTAGGACGAGGTAAACGTAACCATAAAGAGTAACAATTTTTCTGCCATCAAGTGTTTTAAATCATGTAGCCACAATTGTCACGATTTATTACAGGTTAAGATAAAATGTTTTACAAGGTTTTATGTTATGCGTTGAGATTTTTAAATTAATTGCATAAGACAAAATACAGTAAAAATTATTAATAGCCGTCTTAATAATAGTTATTTATGTATTAGAAACATAAAAAAGTTTATAGCGCGAGGAAATGTGTACAATTTTTGAGCGCTATAATCTAATGTATTCCCGCGATACATATAATGTTTTATTTTATTATGAAATCATTATTTTTAATTGGAAACTGTTTATTACTTTTCAAATTATTTTATAATTAAATAGAACTGGCAACGTCAAAAATTAAATTAAAAATTTTACATTTTCAAGATTATTGTCATTAAATTGGTAGATCTATATAATTTTCTTAACCTGCAATGCCACGTTTGATTAATGTATTTAAGCTATATAACTTTATTACCATTGGGTAATAATAGAAAAAATAGCAAACAACAAACAACTTCACTGTGTTTAAATCAAACAAGTCACACTTTTTCAAATACATTTTAGTTCCCCACATTACCTCGAAGAAGGAATAGGGAATCTTTGGTAATCATCGTCCTGGCCAGACATTTTTTTCTGCTTAAACATTTTAGATGAAAATGCAAAAAAGTGGGGTTAGAAAAACGTCCACCAGTCCCAAACGGACTTTTTTATTGGCAGGACAACGTAATTGATGGCGCTACTGTGAACTAATGAAGTAAAGTACTACACCGTTGTTTAAATAACATACTTTATTGTATTTACTGACACTCCTAACAATTGTGATCTACACTATTGCTCTGCAGGCCAAGGTTTATTTGAGAATCATTAGCATCTCCTGTGACGTCAGCATTACCGTCAGTGGTCTGAAGTCACATACAAATGTATTTATGTGACGTCAGTGTAAGTGCGACGTTGTCAACGAGTGAGTGAGAGAGTGAGTGAGTGAGTGATTGAGTGAGTGAGTGAGTGAGTGAGTGAGTTTAAAGTAACTACAATGTGGGAAAACTCTCCTTGGAGCCGCCGAGCATTTTTTGTTGTTGTTAATATTTTAAAATTTAAACAAAATGAATTAAATGAAAACTGACTTAACACTTACATAATTTTTATATTAAAATTAATTTATGACTTTTTCAAAATGCTTTGGAACAACTCTGTTAAGCAGTACCGTCTAGTATAAACCTGATTTCATAAAAAAATGTTTTGGGTATTTAATTAGTATGTACATGGTGGCCACATTTGGACGTTACTATAGATTATCCCGAAAACTAAAAATGCTCGATAAATTCTGGTAAGATTGTCTCGAGCTAATTTTAAGAGATGAGTTTAATGGTAGTAAAATAATTTTTCTATAATTTTCACTAACGTCCAAATCTGGCCACCTTGTACATTAATATAATAAAAAATGTTTTTTATAACTACAATAAAAAAAATCAGGGAACTCCTCTCGTCTTCTCAGAGTCGTCCGTCTATACGTTTGCCTAAATCTTCATATTCTACAAATTAATTTTGTTGCAAAACACCCTGTATAAAACTAACTATAAATAAATAAATGTAATGGTAAAGTATAATCATCAATCAATGCAATAAAACAAAATATATAATTCATTAAATGTATTTAATGGATTTTACTTATTTACAATAAAACTAATGTCTCAATAAATAATTAATTGTATATTTGTGACCAGTTTAGTATAATTAATATTTCAATGTTAAATGATTTTCAATAATAGCAAAATTATTACAAACAAGTTAGCAGATGGAACTATGAACCTGACATATTGCACATCAAGTGTTGAAGAATAAATAAACCAATTACAATTCATATTTCACGCACACGCTTCAAAAGTGCATTCTAATTATATGACCTCGGAATCTCAATTCCTCAAATTGCAAGCAAGGCGATAATGCAATTTAATTATTTAAATTAAATAAATTATAAAATTGACAGTAAAGAGATCAAGACCAACAAGATATAATTTAATATTATAATATGCAAATAGAATAGCGTGTTTGTATCCAAACAAAATTGTATACCATTGCAAGATGAAGGTCTTAACTAATGACTAAACAAGGTGATTTGATTAAAGCGTGTGAATTATTGTTTTGTTACTTTTTAAATTTGAGAATAATTCTTTTGTTCTAAACCAATATTTGCAAGATTCAGTAAAACTGATGTCGATGATAAGTTTTTGCTAATTATGATGGAAGTTGAAATTTTGTTTCATTCTGTTTCTACCAAGAAATTGATGGGTTTTCAAAGTATCTCCATGCCACACTTGCAAGATTATCGGTTTTCTTATACATGTTCTTTATTAAAATGTAAATCGATTGCGACATCTGACATTTTTACTCTACTAGTGCATAAAACTGACATACTGATTAAGTCCGTGTATTTATTGTGTAAAAC
>JARJEC010022923.1:0-17561 GCA_030264575.1 Tachinus sp. AB-2021
ATATATATATATATTAAATGACAGCAAAGTTAAACCATACAAAACCTGCATGGCCAGTAATAACTTAAACAACAAATACCTGAGACGCTAAAGCCGAAACAAAAGAAACCACGCACAGATAAAATAAAAATACTAAAAGCTAGGTTCATAGAAGCAAGTAACTTGTTATAGAATTTGTGAAAGAACTTGCGAGAGAGTTTGCATATAAACAAGATATTTACGCAATTACTACTTTTACTACTTATTGCCTGAACAAAGTAATTGCGCAAGCGTTTACACCTTACTTGTTAGAACGCTTTCTCAAAGTGTTTAGACGGGCAATCAATTTTTGCCGCAACTACTTTCCGGAAGTTTTGTTGAGAGTATTCTCGGAGAGTGTTTAAATAGAGACTTGCGATAGTTTTACTTGCTGTGCAGATGTAATTTAAGAGCAATAACTAGCAACACGCTAATGCTAAGTTTACATCTGACAATTATTACTTGAAGTTTGTGTCAGTGCAAAACGTGAAAAATTTATGTCAGAGATATATATTTCCATTGTCACCTGATTGTCAACTATATGTGTCGCCATAAACATCATGCAATAAGACTCTGTACACACTACTTGTTTGGAATTGCGCGCTATACGAACCGACAGTTCTGAGTAGCCGTACACACACGTGCGTCCTCCGATTTTCGTTAAAGCGCGAGTTAGTCGCGCGCTTTGAGGTACATAAACCGCAATGGTGTTGTACATATGAACGCGCGCTTTCATGGAGACCAGTGGCTGATTTAAAAAACTTTTTCCTTGGCATGGAGAAAAATATCTATTTGTCTATTTGAATTTTAAAATTATGATTTACTTGTTGAAATTATTTAATATTGCTCAAAGTTTACCATGTTTAAACTGAACTACGCACACCTCATTACAAACGCTCGTCGAACGCCTACAATAAGCGAGTAGTGTGTACGCTAAAATTTTAAAACCGCCACTAGTCTACACAAAAGCACGCGTTTATATGCACAACACCACGGCTGTGCTTGTACCTCCAAGCGCGCGACTAACACGTTCTTTAATAAAAATCTGAATACGCGTTTAACGCGCGCTGAACACCCATGTGTGTACGGATATATACTCTAGAGTAGACCGCTTGGGAATTGCGCGCTTCAAACCGCCTAGTGTATACAGGGTGTAAGTGTCAGATGTAATCGCACCTTTACCGACAAAAAAATAGTAAAAAAATAAATAAACATGTATCAAAGATAGTTGAGACCTACAGCGTGAACACCCAAAAGATGGAAAGACATATAATATGATTATTATTTTCAACTATATTGTATAAAAAAATGTCTGCACATAATACATAAAATCTCTTATTTCTAATTCCTTTGCATTTGTGCGTGTATCGCTATCATGAATGTGTTTTACTTGAAGAATATTTCTTCTTTTTTTCACTTGCTGTCTCGCTATAAAAGTTTCACTTTGACAAAAAGGTCCACAACTCCCTGTTTATTAAAGGATGCTGCAACAAAAGTTGCGAATTTCCAATAAATAAATATATTGCTTATTTTTTTTCTTATATTTCTACATAATTAAAAAATTGAAATTACACAGATTTAAAAATGATCTTTAACACAAGATTATTATAATAATGCAAAACTGTAATCTAACCTGTAATAGCATTCGATGGTACCGCATTTGACAACTAAAGATGATGATCAAGTACGAGACTTGAAATATATGCAATACACATCTCTTGTTTTTACGGAATACAATAATGGCATAATATATAATTAATAAAATAATAATACAACTATTATTTGATGACATGACTTCATTTAACTTCACAAGCTAGAACTGCAAAACACAGTTTTTCAATCGAATCAAATCATCCCGCACTTAAAATTCATGCAAATCACTTTTTCTAAATATAGTAATAATGTTTAAATATAACGAGACTATTTGTATACGCAAATTTGACACCGAATTTTGTAAATAATTTTGGAGCAAATTGCAACCTAATCGCAACTACCCGCATAAGCCGAACTATGACGAGACCCCACGATTAGATATTTTCCTATGTTTAAACGTTGATATAATATGTCGTGGATGTGCTTTGTATATATTTCGAGTGCAGGATAATTTAGTTCTAGTGCAGAATGATTGTGTATTATGGTTCCGACATGTGGGGTCAAATAATGCGATCTTGTTACAGGTAGGTTGCATTGTTATTCTATAATATAAACATATATTAACACCAATATAAAGTGAATTTAATTCAATTAATTGTAATTAGCTAAAAATATTATATGCAGAGGAATATCAATGACTTATCTGATTTAATAAAACAACTTATTTTATTCGCTTACGATTCGGGTATTAATCAGTACCCTTCACTACAGCTCAGCTGAGAGCAATTACAAAGTTAATAAATAAAATGATTGACAATTCTGATTCAGTAATGCGTGTTGCATTTTTATTTAATTATTAAATGTAATTGTTTTTAAGCGAGTATGTTCCATGGATGTATGCCGAAACGGTATGCGGATAAAAGTTGTTTTGTTCAGTATAAGTATGAGTCATCAATATCAAATCGTCATATTTCATTAAAGAACGTCTAATATTGTCTCGAAAATTACCGTTTTAATATACATAAATATCATGTTAAAAATATCAATATCAGAAACAAATGTAAAAATAATTAATGAATCCACATTTATCTCACCTGAGATGTTCATGCAATTACTATAATTACGAAAGGAAAGTTTAAAATGCAATCTCTTAATGATGCAACAGCGGGGCACTTGGGTTACTTATTTATTTTTACTTATTTATTTTTTGTATGTTAATAATCTATTTTTTTGTTAGATTTTCATTGAAATCGAAGTTTTTTTAGTGATTTATGCATTCCACTAATTTTATCAATTATTTAGTAAGAATATTTGTTAACATTCGTATCTCTGGTTCTAGTAATTGATTTCGGATAAAACTACTTAGTGTTACTTGCAATTATTAGTGATTAATTAAGTCAGTTTTAATCATTTATTCTACTTTTCTGTTTGTTTTTATGAGTTTCTTCAATTTTTAATGAGATTTTCAAGATGATGCCTTAATGATTTTATTAATATGTATTTATTTGCTGTTTGTGGTTATTATTCAGATAATTCAATTTTATGTTTATTTTTCTTCAATTTTCTATTTATATCACATTAAAATAACAGTACGGCGATTTTTTTGGATTTATACTATTTATTTGTAATCTTGTTTTTTTTTAAATTTTTTTTATTGTTAGTATGTTTTTCATTAAAATTGTAGTTTTTAGTGACTGTTTTGTCGATTAAAGTGTTTGCTTGTAATTTAAATATTAGTAAATAGTTCCTATGTTGTGGTTTGTATTTCATGTTTTCCTGAATTCTTTCAATATATTAGTAGATTCTTTTGGTTAATACCACATTTTGATTGTTTTTTTGTTGTTACACTTGTGTCAAATGTTTATTAGTAATTATTAGCTTAACAGTTATAAGATTTTTGATGAAATATTTAAATTTTATGTTTGCTTTCGCCAATTTCTTGGTGAATTTATAATATGATTTATGTATATATTTTTATTTTGTGTGATTTTTTACGGATAAAATTTTTTGTAATGATATTTAATTTTTGTAATGATATTTAAGTAATTATTTAATATATGTGTGGTGTTTAATTAGACGTATCAGTTTAAGCCCTCATAACACTATTAGGTTTTATTTTAATTATGAAATATTAAACGTTTAATGTAACGTTTTATTTGCGTGGTTTATTACATTTTATTTACGTAAAATGTGTGCCAATGAAGCATAACATTACATAACATAACATACTACATGTTTTACGTAAATTTTATGCAAAATTTACGTAAAACATGTAAATTTTGTTTAAAACTTACGTAAAACGTAAAATAACGTAGAATTTGCTATCAAAGAACATGCAAATTTTACATTAATTATTTACGTTTTATTTACGGAAATCTGGTGACTAATTATTCTTTTATTTTAAATTGCAATATAAAGTAATAAATTTAAAGCGCAACATGACATAATTAATATTTGTTAAATTTAACAAATAACTCATATTTGTCATGTTGCACTTTAAATTTATTATTTTATAATGTATTTTAAAATTAAAAAAATAATTAGTCACCAGATTTGCGTAAATAAATAATAAATTAATAAATATAATATAATGAACATAATATATATATATATATATATATATATATATATATACATATATATACACACATATATATATATACATGTGATGTTGCCTCTTAAGATTTAAACAATTATTTATGTTTTATTATTATCATTTTAAATTTTGTAATAGTACTTACCGTGCAACGTTCATTAATGGAGCAATTTAATGGGTTATAAATAACAAGAAAAGCAGGTAATGTGAAAATCAGTTTATATTTTAAAATAACAAATTATTGACGTTAATAACAGTATTAAACAAGATTATAAAGTTACTTTACATTGCATTTAATAACACAATAATATTAGAGGTTATGTTTCAATGTATATGAACGTACCTAAAAAAACTGTTAATGACGCAACCTCAATATGCAAATAAAAAAGAAACTAGAAAGTAGATTGAAAATAAATAACATATTTGGTTACTTACTATACAGTCCTGTCATTCATAGTTCGTTTAAAATTGACTTTAACAGTGACATGAATTAAGAACACCGACACAATTAGTTAGATGCAAATAATATGGTTAATGATTTACGTAAAATTTACGCAAATTAAAATACATTATTTTAATTTACGTATTATTTATATTAATATTTATATGTAAAAGTACGTAAGCGACACACGGCGACTTTTTCTCTTCTGGTAAGACTACCGGTGTCTTTCCTTTATTAAAATTAATGCTGAGGTTAACTATAAAAACGAGATTTGAGTTCATTTTTGAAAAATCTAAAAGTCATTATTGTGTTTGAAATTTGTCTGCAGGTTTTAGATGTTAATTGTCGCTCTCATTATCACATTTAGTTTTGAAATTAAAATACGACATTTGATCAAATAATACGCCGAGTTTTTGTTTTTTGTCTTTTGTTGTCTTCAAAGTAGTCAGTTTATAAAGTGTATTATATCTGATTATAATACACTTTATAAACTTTAAAACACGTTTGAAACTCAATTTTAGCTTCTAGTTTTTTTTAACTTCTTCGGCAATTCTGTCTATGTCTTATTAATGTTGGCAAAACGTATTTTCAAGTTTTTTAGCTTCCGGAATAAGAAGACAGTGGTTTATTTGGGGAATGATTACATTAGCCAGTTTTAAAAATGAAAATTGACTGCAAAAAGTGTTTTCCGCCGGAAAATTGTATTCTTAAAAAAGTTGTGAATGTGTCAATATCCATTCAGTTTCTTTCTAATATATGGTTCACCAAGTGAACCATAGTTAATCAGAAAATTGCTTTTTTCAAATTTTAAATTAATCAAGAAAGTACAATTACACAATTTTTCAGTAATGTTTTTTGTTGTATGATAGTTTTGTCTTATTAGAAAATGTTAACGCTTTACATAATCGTTTTTTTAGTTTGTAGCCTCGTACTAATTCCAATTGGAAAACGATTTGTTTCATATGGTCAAACTTTTTGTGGAGATACTTTACGCGTTATGTTTTATTTGTTTATTTTTTATTTCTTGTTGTGATCCGGAAGACCTTCACTATATTTTATGTACAGAAGGCAAGCATATTTATCACAGTTACATCAAGAGCAGATGTCGCTGACTTCATCTTCATTTTATATTTGCCAACTCTCCGCTCACCCATGTGGGGATTGTATTGCTTGGCATCAGCTAGACAGTGGATTTTTTACGATCTTTTCTATTAGGTGTGCCAGCAAAAAAAGACAACAGTGTCACCTTTATTTAATCTTTTCAAAAGATTTATCATAGTTAATATGGATATATTATCATAATTGGTAACACACATCATAAGCTGCCAGATTAAAATTTTCTTGTAGCTTCTGTTGGAACTTTGCATGAATGGGTTATATTTCTCCTGATTTTTTCTAGAGAATGGTTACATAATTTTGCTAAATAAACTATTACACGTACGGATGTCTAATACTTATTAAAGTAAAGTTTGTGGTAACAATGTTGCGGTATATCTCTAGATAGATGTACAACAATGTTACTACTTCTTCCAAGGTTAGGTTCTTCAGGTAGTCGTTTTTTGTTCCGGATACTTTTTTTAACTGTGTAAATTTCAAATGTATAAAAGGAATATGTGCGGCTTCTATAGTAAATATTGTTTCATGTGATATCATATTTTGTTGCAAATATTTACTTATTAGTTAAAATCATTTCCTTCATAGGAACTGAATTTTTTATAGAGAATCTATAACTGTTTTCAATTTATGCACCATCAATAAAATTGTCATTGAAATGTACAATAGAGATCGTATTTGTTCAAGTTTTCTCACACTCACCATCAGTGTTCTTGGACCATTTTTAGACCTATTACGTCATCCAATGCATTCTGTTATTGCTAATTAAAGTTACCGATGAAATAATGCAAATGCCCAAATAGTAATTTAGATAAATATTTATAAATGCAAATGTTTTTTTTACTTATCTTTGACAATAGTATTTTGTATTTTGTCGTTAGATCAGTTGCTGTTTGTGGTTGTGCTTAATTTGACAAAATTTCTTCAGGGGGCACCAAAAGTGTCAATTCAGAAATATTGTTTTTACCAAAATATTCTTTTAGCATTTCTTCAGTTCAGAATTCATTATTATTATGATTCTTCAATTTATCTTTAATAAGGACTGGTATATTATCAATAATGTCGCATTATTTAAATTTATTTTCACTTTTTTGTTTTTGTACATAAACGGCATCAAAATTACAAAAATTAAATATATAAATATATAACAGTATATACAAATATCAGTTTGCATGTAGTTACCTGAGATGATTATTAAATGCACAGTGATTAATGTTTTCTTGCCGGCCTTTAGCTTGTGGTGAACAGTTACAATAATTTAACAAATTTTGATCCAACTTGTTTTATGCCAGAAACATCTGAAGTGTGCTTGGAACATACAGTAGAAGTATAACCTTTAATTTTATTATACTGAAAATTAAATATGAACGTCAGTTTCATATTTTTTTCTTGTCATATTTATGCACAGTTATCTTCTATCACATTACACTACACCTTACCCATACAGAAGTTTATTCATTCGGCGAGTGCACGCGTCTCTGGCCCAATGCATTTCCATTTGCCCACTGCCTCTATTCCTACCAGATCCCCTCAATTTGTTACAGTTTTAACCTGTCCGCTTTTTGCACCCACATCTCAATACGAATGTTGTTACTTCAAAAACATGTTTGACATGAGTCAAATCATACGCCAACATAAGCGGCGACATTTCCGGTATTGACTCCGTGATTGTTATAATCATAATCAATATCTTTATTTTTCAATATTGTCATCCTTTGGTAATGTGCTATGGCGTCATCTTCAACGGTGCTCTTGAAAATGTTTGTAACACATGTAACCGTTTATATAAATTTTATAAAACACGTAAAAAACAATATTTAATAGTTCTAATACGGTGTTACACTTGAAAATTGAATTAAATTCTTAAAGCAAAATGTAATGCAAATTTTGCTCTAGTAGTATTTGTTGGATGTTGCCCAACTGGATCTCGAGGTCTTTCCTCCGTGTTTATGTTGGTATGTGTGTTGAGTTTAGGCTTGTATATCTAGAAATTTGCTTCTGATATCTAGAGCGCCATTAAGTGTTTCCCAATGGCGAGTACTAGTAGGCGCAGTTATGCGGCCACCTATTTAAGTGCTGACCGTGCCTAGCGTTGCTTGCCTTGCAAAAATTTGACATAGGTTGTACTGGATATGTCACCACCAAAAACATAAAAACACGAGCAACGTTTTCGATGGCCAATAATAATAGGATTCCAATATGGGCAACAATGTTAAGATACGTCAAAGACAAGTGTGCTAACATAACCAGAAACAATTGAAATAATTGGAGCTATTCCGCGTCTTATTTGGGATGTTTGGATGGTTAAACAATAAGAAATTGTTTACTGTATATATAATTTAGAATGTTAAACATTATATAGATGATCGTAAACTATATAGACTGAAAATGTTTATTGCTGATATTTTAGCTTTATGCATGCCGTTTGTAGAACTTCTGTTTCATAATTATTTAAAATTTCAAAAATAAAATAATTTAAAAGTAGTTTTCCAAACTTAATTTCTTGTTCTGTTTATTTTGAGATAAAATTTGTTTCTAATTTTAAACTGGAAACTAGCAACATTAAATTATACACATAAAAAACTACTTAAATCAATGATTTTGCATGGCTTACAAATGGATCAGAAAATTAATATGCATTTAATCAATAATTTACATTTAAATTAACAATCTATTCAGATTCTTTATTAGCGTTTAATTTAATTACCTTCATTGCCATTTTGAACCAATCAACTGCAATCAAAGAAGTCCTTGGTGTGAACACATACATGCATATTCATTAGCTAATTAAACATGTTGACAATGTATTCCAAAATCGTTTTCTCTTCTGTGTACTCCACAAATATGCATACTAGTAGATAATTTCATTTAATTTGTCATTTTGAGATTTGGTGGGAGAACCCTTCGTTTTTCATTTGTTTTGCACATAGTCCGCGTGAATTATGATGCTTCTTAATTAATTTTCCTGCTTTTACTGCGTTTTATAATTGCCCATTCTAATTCCACTCCTCCTCATTACTGTATTTTTTCTCTGTATACATGTCGGCGGAGTCAGTCCATAAATTTATCGCGACAAGGGGTTGAAAATATAATAATAATAAACGCTGCTATATACCATGGAAGTTAAAAAAGTACAGCTGAAGTGGTAAAATGCAATTCCATTTTTGTGATATTTTTTGTTGATTATATTTTTCTCGGTACATACATGCATGGATTCAATAGGACGGCATGCTTCTTCCACTTGGAATATCAAATATCAGAGGGTTGTTTTTCTGTATACAGGGAACAAATAAAATGAATAATATAGTAAGGGGTTCTAGATCAATACGTTTGCGGTATTACGCAAGGAACTGTTGCCAAAATGCCGGAATTCTGTTTTACTCGGAAAACAAAAAAAAAGTGGGGTCAAATAATTTACGGTTATTAATACATAAGCTACATCTGAATATGTAGAAAGGAAAAACTTTATTGATGAGAATAAAAATATAATAAACTTGACAGATATCATAGTTTTAATATGTGTATTAAAATAATACTATAATAAAATTATTTAGGTTATGCTGGTGATAGATGAACAATGCTTCGAATTCTACAAACAATTTAACTTGTCGCTTAAATAACTTTATAGAGAATGTGTCACTTTGCTGTTGATTTAGAACTTGGTAATATAATTCGAATCTTTCATTTCTACCGTGTGTAAATGTAACCATAAAAACAACATCTATATTAATAAGTTCAGCACATTTTTTGCCTTTCTAAATACTAATATACAGTAATAATAATAAAATTATAATAAAATTTATTTAATTTATTAATTCTCAAAATCAGCTTTTGTATATGTGACCAAAGACATTTTGATCACTTGTACTAAATATAGCTATTTTATGTCTCAAAATTTTTTGTTTTCTTTTTATAAGTTAAAAATAATAATATTAGTTTTTGTGTTTTTAAATATTTTTTTGGGATGTTCTAAGATTTTATTGCTTACTATTTAACTGTAGCGTGAAATTTTTACGCAAATTCGAGAATTTTAATTTGAATTATTGGATTTATCAACGTACACAACATGAAAACTGTACACGTTTTCTTACTATCCGAACGAAGATGTTCTCACTAAATTTATTACAACTTATTTTTAATCTGGAGTCTACAAATAAGGAGCGCTATATGAAACAGCAGTCAATATAGTGACACACTGTACCAAGTTGGTCAACTTTTTTTGTTTTAGATTTACGGTTTCCGATTTGAATGACATGTAGATTATTTGGATAAAATGTTAAGTGTTTTATGTCATTGCATTTACAATAATATTTTCTGTTGTACAGTTGCCCCACAAGGTTTCATTAAAAAAAAATTTCTGAAAAACTGCAAATGCATGTTTTTCGACTTATTTTTTAATTATTTTTATTTCATTTTTTATTTTTTTATTGCACTTGCAAATAATTTGCTCATTACCTTTCGGTTTTTTTCTTTGGAAGGTCTTGATGCTCAGTGTCTTTATGAGCTTCCATCTGATGTATTGCTTTGGTTATGGTTTCAGATTGGCTGGTTTTTGGAAATCAGTCAATCTGCGCCAACACATGCTCTCCTTGGTTTATCTCCACTTCTAACCGTTAGCGTTTTCTCTATTTCCCACAGTCGCATCTACGTTTGCTTCCTTTACCTCCTCATATGTGTTCTTAGTTTTTTATAGAAACTTTATGTAATTCCATCAAATAATGCTTTTTGTAGATCTAAATTTAGTTTAACTTTCACTGAAATATTTGAGTCTCCGTTTAGGATTATTTTTTTGTGTGTACATAGTAATATTTTCTGATCATCTCAAATTTTCTATTGTATGGCAATCTTGACGTAGCGTATAAACCATTTGCAAATTTGTTTGTTAATTTTTTTATTTTCTTTTCTTTGCAATTTTGTTTGATACTATTGTTTTTGATAATTTTTATCTCCAGTTTCTTGTTTTTTCCTCATATTTTTTCTTTATTTTTGTTCCATTTTGATTCTCTTTCTTTTGTATATTATGGCTTTGATTTATTATGTTTAGGTTCATTTCTTGTATTTAAGTCTTTGTTGCTTCAAACTCCTCGATTTTTACTTGTTGTAATAAGTCGCATTTTCATGCATTTGTCCTTATTTTTTTTCTGTTTTTTCTTCAATACCCTTTCTAATTCGTTTTATCATCCTCAACCGGTCACGGAGCGTTTGGAAAATACGAGTCGTTGTGAGTCTATACTTGGTAAAATATACACCTTCTTATTGCATTTGGTTTATTTTTTACAGTTATTTTTTAATATTACGCTTCTAATTTTATTTTTTAAATGTTCTGTGACTAATTACTAATGAAGTTGTATTATAGCATGTCATGTGGTTATGTGGTTTGTTATCTACCACTATCCTATTTCTTTATTTTTGTGAATAATTTTCTGATTTATTTTGAATTGAACACAGTTGCTTTCGCATAGGAAGAAAAACTGTAGATCCCATGTACTGTCTAGATGTTGCGAGTTTGTTAAAAAACCTATAATTCAGGTTAGAATTCCTGAATTAACGCTAAAATTTTCAGGTTAACCTTCGTCGGTCGGTGATTAGTTCAGAGATGACAGAAATAGGCCGATGTTAAATAAATAAACAAAACAAAAAAAATGATCAAGTAAATGGTTTTGCTCTCAAAAAGATTACAGAAATAGACCGTCGTTAAATAATTAATTAAACGACAAGAATGAGAGGATTGGTACACTTTTGTCGAGTTTTTGTGTTGTTAATTGTCAAATTAATGCAAAGTAATAAATAAAAATAAGTTTAATTTAAAATTCACAAGATGGTGTTAATTTACTTACTAAACGGATATCACATTGGACATTAATATTACAATAGAATGCATTTTGTATAAAAGAACATTTCTAAAATTTTAATTTTTTTCTAGTTTTGCAAATACCAAAATAAAACAACCTTGTCTATGGCTTGGTCCAGCCAGCATTTCTTTGTGTGTTTTAAACATCAAGCATTTTGATATTTTGAATATAAAAAAAATTTTGAATGTTTTTTTGTTATAGAATATTTTTTGTTGTAAACAATAAATAGATTTAGATCAATAAAAGAAAATGTTTTTAATCTTTTCACTTTTGGACATAATATAATTTTGGTTGATATAATTTTATTGATTGAGATAAACTTTTTGATAATTTATTATCATGAATAAAATAGAACAATTTACTATGTTTTTTATTACATTTTATTGTTTTGAAATTAAAATATTTTGAATTGTTTTAAAATATTTTGTTGATTACAATAGTTTTCTGTTTTTAAAAATAACGAATATTAACGGAATATGATAATCCATTTCAAGAAAATTACGCAAATTTACGGGACTAACTTTTACATGTTAAAATGAAAAAAAGGTTGGAGGGCAACAATAATTTAAAATGTTAAGCAGCAGATTTTGCTCCAACATTTGCACATGAACAAATGATGGAAATTAAACATGATCGTGAGAGCGTAGATAATCCGCGCGGTGAACGACCAAAAACTGATACAACGCCTAAAATCATCGAAAAAGCTACGATGATATGGTTATGTTGGATTGTCGATTAACGGTCTCCGAAATTGCTAAAGATATTAGCACCTCAGATAAAACATTTTATATCATAATTATGGAATTACGGATGAACAAAATTTGGATGGGTACCTCACATATTGACAATGGATTAATCAAACCCTCAAGAAAATGAAAATTTGTCACGAGGGTTTATTTTATTTTAAATTGAATAAAAATTTTGTCCTACGATTTGTTATAACAGATGAAGCTTGGGTCTCTGTTAGACCAATGAGACCAAGCAACAATTTAAATAACGAAGATATAAGAATTCTCCACCAATAAAGAAGTCATGTCCTGGAAGTCAGCTGGAAAAAGTTGTTGGATATGTCAAGGCAATATTATTAATTGACCGCCTTCTCAACATCTAGACCAAATCGATAAAAAATTCAAGAAAAAGTACCCGCCTTGTGCAAGAACAAGATCGATTTTTGACATGTGGTAGCAATGGAAAACAGGAATGTACTGAATGAAGTACAATTTGTTTTGCAATGCCTACCTTATTCACTTGTTTTGAGTTTTTTCTATTTCCGCGACTATTTATTGTGGGAAAATCGATTCTTCACGGAAGAAAAAGTAAAAGCATCGACGATTATTTGAGGACCTTTGTGATAGCATAATGTCATTGGATCATTCTTAGCTGAAGCGCAAATATATTTTATCTTTCAATTTGCAATTTTTTCAAAATTTCCTCGTCAATATATTATTTTGTATTATTTTTAATAAAAAAAAGTAGGTATTTTATAAGAAATACTAAAAAATATAATATAAATAATTGAGAGTCGCCATAATTGAGCATATACACCTAATTCACTTTATCTAAAATAGACAGGAAGTTGTAATTTTATCAAACGCATCCTGTTAGCAAACTATTCTATTGGACAAAACTTTATTTGCAAATAAAATTAAAACCACGATATATTTTGCTAATATTTCAAATATTTTACGACTATTAATTTTTTATCAATAGAACAAGCTTTAAATAAATAAATAAAAAACGACGTTTAACAAGATTTACAAAATATATCAAGCATTCTCCGAATATTTATTAGCATAATTAATATGGCTTTAATGTAAATGATTGACATTTGTATATAATTTATTGTGGCCATAAAAGCATGACTTAATAAGACATCAGTACGCAAATCCGTTGACGATATTTTATGCTTCTTTAAATCTATTTAACATTCAATTTGTCATATAATTGAGTTGTTCTTGTATTTGCAGTTTTATGATTTATGTGCGTTTATGTGCGCGTAGTGTGCGTATCTTGTAATTAATTATTCTGTTTTCATAATTTAATTGCTTAAAAGCTAAATTTGATTAACCTTTTGTTGATTAATTACTTTGTACCTTGAAAAATTTAAATATGTTATAAAATAAAATGTTTTATTTGTTTGTTACAAATTGTATTTTTTAATTTAATATGATAAACTATATTGATAAAATTGATTGTTTTAAATTAAAATGTACAATTAAATAGTTTGTCGAAGTTAACTAAATCGACAGCTAACTTTGACAAAGTTGAAACGTTGTTATTTCATAAAGATTCTTTTCCATTTTATTCCCATTTATTTTTCTTTGCGTTTTTGTTCATTCAGATTGGACAGTTTTTGTCTATCATGTTAAATTTTAAAACTAATCGACAAAGTGACAAAGATATGGTTTGTCACCTAGTCATACAGGGTGTGCACACAAAGGCAAAAATTAGCAAATATATTATTCACAGTGAATAATTTTATTCATATAAATGCTATATAAAGTTATTGTTTAGTAATTCATGTTCATGTCAATAATCAAGTTTTTATATCTAAGGACAAACATGTTTTATAAAAGAAATTTACTTCTAGATTTTCTTATACCAAAAAAAAAAACGTAACTAACTAAAATCTTGCTTTTCCAGAAGTGTTGCATTTTAGCATATGCTTGCCACTTTAATAATAGTCGCGACCACAATATGAACATTCCATTTACTCTGATGTCATGCTTCTAAAATCCTCTGAAAAAAGTGTGGTCAGATTAAGATAAGCTATAGAGACAAGCTTAACATGTCAATAGAAAATTAACTACAATTTTGAATTGAACAATTTTTTAGTTTAAAATAGATGAAATTTGTACTGAATAGAAATTGTATTAATAATTGTTCCCCAGTATTATCAGCATTAACTCATATTTCTGACCTGAAGCGTACGTGCTGTACTTTCTTTTTTTGAGTTAGTTCTGTTTTTTTAGTACTTCCCTATTTGCTACCATGTCAGACCACGGGATCTTCAACATTTTTTGGTAACCCAGAAATCAAATGTTTTCATTTTATTTTAATGTTTTTGAGCGTCCAAGATTTTGCACTTTATATTTGTAATGGGAATATAGCAACTTACGGTGCTTAGTCTGTTTCCTATTATAGATTTTTGTTTAACAGGGGTGATTTTTTTTATAAACCTCGTTCTTGCCATATTTATTTTTATATTTTGGTCATATTTCTTATTTTATTACTTTGCACAGATATTGCTATATTGTTAGTCGCCCAATAGTTTGGTTGTTCATAGTTTGATTTGATTGTTGTTGGTCTGTTTTGAAATTATTATACAGTGCCCCAAAAAACACACACTTTAATGTCGTATACTTGAATTTGATGCCGAAAAATGTCATTCGAAATATTTGTGACCAGTGTAAGGATTAAAAGGATGACTTTCAGCAAGATGGAGCACTTCCCTATTATCATTTATGGTAATGTGAGACCTTTCCACTAAGAGAAACAAATGAATATGTGGATAACATACCGTAAAGAGGTGTCATCGAATGGTCCCCGTGCTTTTCAGATCTCACGCCCCTTGATTTATGTGTGGAGATGCATCAAAGATAAGGTCTATCTGTCAAAACCGACAACACAGGCAGAAATTGATAGATTCTTAATGTAATAATATGCCACATTTGCAATTCCATTGCTGCGTGTTATTGGCAATCAAAATGGGCATCAGTTGAACATTTGCTACTAAATAAATTCTACATGTGTCTTCTTTAATTAGTACTTTTAATTTGTAAGTCATTCAAAGAAATACTGTTTTTATAATCAAGCAAAGTGTGTATACATTTTTTGGGACACCCAGAATATTTAGTTTTCTTTCAAATTACAGTATTTCTATATTCATTTTTGTTCATTTATTAAGTATTCCATGGTTGTTTGTCTGTTTTGTTGTCACAATTACAATAGTTTGCATGTCCGATGCTTGTAATGATCTTTCAATTGATTATTACTCCGGTTGTTGTATTGATTAGGGCTTGTTCAATTATTTCTTCTGAGTATAAATTGAACATTATTGGTTTCAGGGTACGTTCTGCCTGACTCCTGCAGATATATATGTTCTCTGAGGTTTCAATCCTTGTTGTGGTTTATAAATTGCAGTCTACAGTATAGTATTTGTATTATCAAGTAATTTATTGGGGGTGTCACTAATAATTGCGGATTGATTAATAGGCAATCAAATATACAATTATGGTAGTACAGATATATTAAAATCCACTGGATAGGATTTTTTATAGGCGAAACAAAAAAATTGTTATTTGGAAATATTTTATAAATTACTAAAAGCTTTCCAATTTAATTGATATTGCAATAAATTGAAATAAACATATTTCTCTAAGTATGTAATAAAACAATCCTGGATGCCTTAACCAAATCAGATTTTTTACTAATCGCTCTGGCATTTTCTTTGGCCAATGTTCAGAAATCTGCGGAGTCAACCATAGACTTATACCTATTGTAATAGAAAGAATCTCCCCTAACTATTTTATTAAATGAATCTCTAAAATAAGAGAAATTTACATTAGATGACAGAAAATAAGTACTTATCTCTTAAACCATAACATAGTAAATTAATGTGTACTTCTAAAGATAAATTTAGTTAAGTTATAACATTAATTTGTCAAATTAAAATCATTAAAAATTAATAATTTTTAATTCCTCAAATAGCTACAATTTGAGTTCGAGGGACTTTCCCTCGATTTCGTTATGATAAATTGATATATTTAGCTTGGAAAAGGTTTTTACCAGTTTCTTTGAATTATTTATTTTTTTTGTGGGGATAAAATTATTTATTTTTCTCTTTTTTATAGTTAATAAAATTTAGTAGTTAATAGAGATTCCTCTCTTTTTTATATTTTTAAAATATACACTTATACATGTTAAAAAATTGCTACAAGTTTATTTGTCATTATAATTAAAAACCCAAATTTAATTAAAATAATCCTGAAATACTCAGACAATTGAGTATTTCAGGATAATTTTAATTAAACACCACGAACAACTGTGAAGAAAAGAATAAAATGCTTACTTCATGAAATACTGAATTGACATACCTGGAAATATATAAACACAGTCGGAATTTGACTGTGTTTATACATTACGACGGATTTATTTTGAAATCTGTGTATTTGAACGTTGGCACTTATGCTATTGAACCCCAACTGGATTTTGCCCATATTTCTTCGTTCTTTTTTGTATATTCTATTATGAATCACTTTGAAGATTTTTTTTTAATCACAAAGAATGTTGATTTTAACCATTCTTGATGTATGGCTTTGTGTAATAAATTTTGTTACACTGGCTGTTTCCTAAAATACACTGAAAACTATAACTTTATTTTAAATGTGAAAGAAATAAGCTATCTTTTGACGTTGACGTTTGAAAAGTGACAGTTCCATACTGCAAAATACATTCAGGCCGCAGACAGCATCTGTCACTGTAGCAACATGTCATAACACATAAATCAATTAAATGTTAAACTGCAGCCGCTTGTTCACCACCAATTTTGTATACAACAATGTATTCTTTTTACTTGTTTAGAAAATTATAAAATTTAAATTAAATTCCGCACTTATATAGTTGTATCGTTCCGCAAAAGCTTCAAAATTATGAATAACAATCAATTAATAAATGTTGTTACGTCCATTTTTAACGATACTCAACTTTAGGAAATCTGTTGACAGTTCATGCTCTTGAAGCTTGTGCGCCAGTGTCTTTGGATTTTGTTTTTTAATAATTAGCTTTAGCAGTTCTATTTTACTTTTTGTTAATTTATTGGATGTACTCTTTCCATTACTCTAGTTTTGTCGGTACATCTAGTTTTTCTGTTTATCTTTTATTAGACCCTGATGTTATTAGTGTGACTTGCTTATTTTCTTGAGCGTTTTATCTTAGACATATCATA
>JARJEC010022961.1:0-10471 GCA_030264575.1 Tachinus sp. AB-2021
ATTGTAAATTCAAAATTAATTACTTCGTTTTGAACTTTTTGGACGTTTTGGACACATTTTTCAATACTTTGTGAAATGCAAAAATTTCACATTTTTCTTTATATTCAAGATTTTTTGTAATTCATTCGGTATTTTAGTATATTTTTCTAAATATTTGATGATTTTTCTCAATATTTTGACTTAATTGGCATTTTTTTGTTATTTTCTCCATTTTGTTTACATTTTACAAGATATTGGAGTAAATTGAAAAAATCATTTATTTTTCTTAGGGTAGGATAGCTTGAGGGCCCCAAAAAGCTACTGATTGCAAGAAAATGAAGTGATTTTAGTATTGCAGCTCATTTTTATACCGTTGGAGTGTTGAATTGAGAATTACCACCTTAAGGTAAGAAAAGAAGTCCATTCACTAAAACATCAAAAGAAGAGGTTATTATAGTCATTTTAATTTACTATAACATTTCCTATTTCAAAAGGCATTTTCTCTATTAGAACAACCAAAAAATCGATACTTTGACACATTAGCTCGCTTTCATAAACTATGCCAAGTAATCATGTGATGCGCAAAACTTAACAGAATAAAAAACTAACATACTTAACAGATACAAGTAATAATTTTAATTTAAATCTCGTAAATTAAATTATTACTCGGCTACTTCAACACATGTCTTGTTCAATTTGATGTATGCGGTTTACATTATCTATTATCATATTTAAGTTATGTAATTTTATTTAACCATTATTAATTTAATGTTCTATCAACAGGCCAATAAAACGCAAAAACGTGCCGACAAATTTATGTGGTCTCTATTATTATTGTTGGTATGCAACTCATTCCAAGAATCGTCTAATGGTGGCTCAGTATTTCGTGCAGAAGTTACATTATAAAACCAAAATTATTTAAAAAACAAACAAATTTAAATAAATATGCTAATTGGCTTAATATGATTAGCTAATTTTTAAAGATGAAAAAATAATAAAAAGAAGGAACTTATATTGTAAGTAAAACAACTAAATTTTGTGATAAAATATATAAAAAGTTGTTTTATTTATTTATAATGCACTTCGTAATTCAATTTTCAATATACAACTATGTTTTATTATAAATTAACCGATTGATTTGCCAAATATTTTACAAACAATTATAAATTAATTCCAATATCTTGATCTATATTTATATAAAATGCCGTTTCTCTTAACCATTTAATTTATAATCGGATACAGATCTATTTAATTCGTCTAGACGTAGAATTGAGTCTGAAAACTATGAAAACTAAAATAAACATTTCGTCGAACAACTACCATTAAAACTGGTAAATGTAAACTGTTTGCAACACACGATGACATACGAAACCTTTCTATTATATCATAATTGTATGAAGTGCAAGGTTGAATTTGTTAGTACTTTTGTCTGGCTACATATAAATTACATGACTTTTACACACAAAAAAAACATTAACGTTTTGCATTGTAATTTTACGTATATGAAAATAGTACGGCGAATGTATTATTATCGTTAACAATTGACGTCACTTGAATATTTTAAAGGACTTCATTTAAATAATTATATTTTATTTTAAACAGTAAAAATATTAATAAGGATTATAGAAAACACTTGGTGTACGATTTACCAAATTATATTCAGTTGCCCGATACACCAAGTGTTTCCTTCTATCCATTAATTGAGAATAAGATTTACAAAGAGATAGATGAGCTAATCTCAAGAATATATAAATATTTGATTAGAAAAAAAACTAAAAATACTGTTTCTATTTTTTAACAAAAATTGTCATCTAATAAAGTCCAAAACCAGAAATTAATTTTAAAATAAAAAGAAACAATAGAGTCTAACCCAAATAATACAACTAAATGTAAAAACAAAAATAAATGAATTAAAAAGCATAAACTAATAGTGTGTCAAACCAATTTATGAATTACTCAAATTTTCTCTTTATTTTGGGAGAAGAAAGTGCTAATAAATAACTACTTACCATCTTTGTTCTTGTCCAGATGGGAAAAATGAAGTTTCAACTTTTTTTCATGTTCTCGAACATAGTGAATGAAGTCGGCTAAAGAGATATCTCCACTTTTGTCGGTATCGGATTGCGCAAGAAATTTCTGTAACAAATATTATTACATTAGATAATTGTAATCCAATTAGCACTAGTTTTTAAATATAACATGCCAACATTTTTCTGCAAAATTTATCATTTAAATTTGTACAAAAAAGAGATTTTAGCAAATCCATCGGCTAGACAAAAGATAACATTCTTTGTTCTAGTATAACATATTATAAACAGTTATTTATCTTTGAATCTGTTATGAAATTCAAAAGTTGGATAATATTTTACTTGCTTGGAAAATCATAGATTTTTACCATTTCATATTTCAATTATTTCTTGGATACTACAGAAACTTATTTATCTTAACCATCCATTACTCTGAATCACCTCTAGTCAGCTAACAGATAACTGTAAAGACCATCGCTCACTGAGCAGATTCTCGGAAATTTATTGTTTGGATTGTTTCCTTTAGGTGTATCGTGTACGACCGATCGGCAGAGTTGTGGGTCAAACATATTTTGTCAATATAGCCCTGACGTGCCGAAAAATACACAATACATCATAAGAAACAATGCAAACAATAAATTGCCGTCAACAAGTTTTAGGTACATTCTGTACTGTCATATAGTATATTATAGTACTATGTCTCATAGTACTGGTCTACTGAAGACATACTATACGCATGAGACTATAGAAAACGGTATTATTTCCGTAAGATTACAAAGCGGTAGTTTTAGTATGGTTACGATACCGTATCTGGTTCCAATGCTATCAATTATTAACCACAACGTTGTAGATCTGCAATGGTATGCGTGGATACAAATGTAATGAAACAAACAGAGCACCACTGAATACCAACATAGAAAAGTATAATCGGTCTGTACTTGAGAAGTACAATATATTTTTTTATATATGGTGTGTGTGTGTGCCCCTGATCTATGGTCCTGGTGGTTCTATTAAACACCTCTGACGTCTTACTCATTTAGCGGATCTGTTTCTTCCATAAAAGCAAAAGAATTCTCTTAAACTCATCTTGGGTGAGCATATACTCATTCGCACAGATGCGAAGTCTTTTCATCCTTCAAGCATCTGCGACATAGCAGTTTCTTGTATAGCAATCAAGAGTTGTGTTTGTTAAGATCACTGTGTAATCTTATATATCTCCGCAGTTTCTACTCATATGCAGTACCTACTTTTTAGTATTTTGTGCAGATTGGTGTGGTCCGGTGCAAGTCTGCTTCGGATTATTTTTTTCTCGGTCTTGTGTGAGATCCAAAAAGTGGGTTCTGGTCCAATAAATATCCCAGTTCCCCCTTTGGCATGTTGATGATTGATGATACTGTTTAAGGTTCCCCTCTATGCATTGATATCCAAACCATACGCAATTTTGTAAAAGTGACAGTCTGTGCAACCCATAAACAGTTCTAATTTTATTGTTGTCAATCAAGACACTTGTATTGCCGCATGGTTGTCAGATATAACAATAATCGGTCTTAGAATATAGTCCCGATTCTATCACGTTCCTAGCACATCACTTATCTCCGCAGGAAAATAGAGGCGTCAATGTTAGAATATTGCTACTCCCAATATTTGCCTTCGTATAATATATCAACTATCCTAATATTTTGGTTTTGGCGTAACGATAATGTTTTCATTTGCCCGTTCGTCTTATAATATCACATCAAAAGACCTAACCTTTCATAAAATGTGACCTCATCAATGCAGTTTTTCGCCATTCTTAGTCTGTGAATCCCAGGTGCTATTGCAATAAAGTGTCAGTTGCGCGACTAGTACTCCCATAGTTGCCCAAAACAAGGATGAGAACAATTATAAAAACAAAAAGTAACAGAATAGAAGAAAATACCACTACTAAACAGGGAAATACTAGAGCAATGGCAAGATAAAAATTAAACAAAAGCTCAAAAATATGCTGTTTAGGACATGGGCCAAAAAAAACAAAATACGACAATCATCAAATTACAAAATGGGTTCCCAAAGATATCAGAGGAAGAGGCAGACGTAGAAGGAGAAGGATGGACAAAGTATCATAGGACCTAAAAATACTGAACAAAAAATTCCAGAACAAAAAAAAAATAAAAACATATAAGACCTTGTAGAAAATAAATTATTATTTATTATAAAAAAAAGCTAACTAATCTCCCCCAAAAAAAGATAAAATTAAGGAAATTCACTCAAACGGGCATTAGCCACATGATCGTGTATGTATGTGATTGTAGGTCTAATTACCACCGTACATACTATATAACCATTTGGTTATAATATCCGACTTCATGCCCATCGCCATCATTTTGCAGTCACGTTTTCCAAATAGCTGTGGAAATTATGTCAGGTTTCAAACGTATTTCTCAGTTATTTTACTTCCTTCATCAGCGGTAGTGCGACTACATAGATCTTCAACGTTTTTACGTCTTTGGTGTTTCGTTATATTGTAAACAAGATAATCACCGTTTTACCTAGGTTCACATATAGTCAGTTAAATGTTTCATTTCGATGTGAAATTACACAAGTGACTGTACAACGTTCAACGATCAGTTTGGTGTGTTACTTCAAACAAAAGTTCTGACTGACTATAACAACTACCGCAATATTTTTTAGAAGATAACCACGCATTGCTACTGTGACTATAACCGACCAAACGACTCTATGTGTAAATAAAATAATATGTTCCCTTACTTGTAAGCGCCTGCATGCTCTCTAACATTTATATGGTTGGAAAAGTAGGTGGTAAAATATTGGAATGGTGTAATCTTCCTAAATTTATTAGCAAATTTTCTCTACTAAGCCCAAATTTTTAAATCCAAACAAATGTACTAGTCGTTGAAATAATCTTTAAACGTATTACAAGTTTCTTAATATTATAAGATTTTTAAGGTTAATGATAAGTATTACTTTACTCTATTATGAAGTGAGGCTGCTTCGTCAAATGTAGCTCCTTGCAGAAAATTCATACGTTTAGTCATGTTGCTGGTACAAGACCCACTAGCTACAAAAACGGAAAAAAAAATTGATTGAAACTACAGTCAATAAAAATCGAACGTTGAAATAAGTTAATAGAAAAGTTGTTAGTTAAGACAATCACACCAGTGATAATTTGACTATCATTTTGTAGAAGCATACTGTTTCTCTAGCACATTTACATATTATGTTAGCTGGCTTGACTCGCAACTAGATTGAGAAAATCATGAATATTCTATGAACAGGCATCGTAACGCAGTATCAAAGAAATAAAGTCAATTTATTACTATAGTATTAAAACATGTTGACTTTTCTGAAACAAAGTTATTGCAAATCACTCTTATCTTAAAAACCAAAAACTGCTAATATTAAGAGAGACTTTTTAATTGTAAAGTCTCACTAGTCAGTGAAAAGACATAAATCGTCGTTTCCTGATTTCAAATCTTGCATCTGCTAACTGCGGCAGATTTTAATTAAATATCAGTGAAACTTTCATCTATTAGGTAGAGCTCTACCTATGCTTATAGTGAAATAGTATAAAATGCTAATGTGGAATTGCAATCTTCATCTTCTTGGCTTGGTGTGGTGCAAGGTACACTGATGAGAGGTCGCATACCTTAAATCATGTGTCTGTATCACATGCCATTAAGACCTTGGAAGATGATGATTGCACTTCTACATTACAAATTAATTTTGTAATTGCTACTATTGACCTAAACAAACCCATAGACGGTCAGATTTCTTCTGTAAATTCGGTCTAAACAGGCAGCACTCTCAGGCCAAATAAAATTAAAAAACTTATATAAACATGTAATAGCTTAAAAATACTTCCAGGTAGCATATCTCTTGTTATTCGCGGTGCTTATAAGATTTATGCAGTCGCGGAAAAATCTAAACAATCCCCCTCCACATAAAATGCAGGCCAGTAATAGCGACGAGTCAAGACAGGTATAGCAATGTGTAAATGCTACATTTTCATAGTGATCATATAATGAAACAAACTTCGACAGATTATTTAGTGGTTTATGTTAAGAAAAATTTCTATTCTAATTAATTACCAAATTTTGCTCTACATATACTGGTCGCCAAAAGTAAATCTGATCAAATTTACAGAAATAATGTAATTTAACCAAAATTTCAAGAATAGATTAATGAATGAAGTAACCGTTCCAACCAAACAAAAAAACTTTTGTTTCAACATTATTTATTTATTAAATTAATGACATTAAACAAAACCTTAAAAAATCCGAATTATCCATTCGTAATATTCATAATCTTGTAGAACGCAGTTGGAAAATATGGGCAAAAACACATGAGGAATAGCAATGGGTAAGGTTTGGACACCCTGAGCACAAATAATCGTAAAGATCTTGGTTCTTCGGTATCGTTTTTCATCAATAAAGCAAATTGGTGATAGGTGAAAAGATTTAATTAACCATCCAATCTGTATCCATATATAGTAAATTCAAAATTTTTGACTTAAATCGTTTATTTTTACCTTTAACTCTCTAGCACTAAATTGCAAGACTATAGTAATATAACAAAAGATTGTATTGCAATAAGAAATGGAATAGAATCATGATGAATCAAGTTTATTTTCGTTTATGGAGGTCCTGGAACAGCACACGAAGGGTGTGATGGTTTGAGAGCTCATCTACCTCAGAAGTAGGTCTAGTCTAGTAGTTATTTCAAAACCTTTTAATGCGATTCATTATATCAATAATATATTTAAATCAGTCTTAACGCCATACCTTCAAAAACTAGTAAATCCATACCATCACATACTGTGAGGGTTACTATTGCTAAAGTGGATTCGCTTCCTTGGGTTCACGTTGGTCGGACTTAAACCCCATCAAACATGTGTTGAATGTGGTAGGACGCATGTTAAATGATTTACAGACACCCCCTAATATTATAGATAGATGATCTACCTACAGCAACAGATTTTGGAAATGTGTGATAGCATACCACAAGAAATATTTTATGTATGCCTGTTCGCCTTTCGGAATCCGCAATAAACTTAGAAGCGACGCATTATTAATGGTTACACAAATGTTAACGATTAATAATTTCTCAAATTTTCTTCAATTATTAGTAAGAATAAAATAAATGTTTCCTGAAGTTACTTATGGCGACCAGTATATTTTACTCCACATAGGCCACAAAACTGATCTGAGCGATATAGATCTTCTGTATCTACAAAATATTAGATTCAATAATTCTACACATACATTTAATTATTAAAAATTTCAATCAAAAAACGGTTCTGCATTGACCGTTGCTTAAAAATATAATTAATCAAAAAACTCCAATCATTTAAAAAAACTAATTGACGTGATTTTTTATCAAATTTATACAACGCTTTAGATTAACCCTGATTACACTTAATATTACATATTTTTGTACTAACATCAATATAATCATGCATGTTTAATCAATAGTAACATAATTTTAAACAAACGTTTACAAAACTATAAGTGTGTCCATTTAAGGTGCTCAATTAACTATTCTATCATAAAGTGGCACGCTATATTAAACATTTCTAAGCACATTCATTTGATTATCAATTATGACAACAATTATGACCATGCTAGTCTAATCTATATGTCTATCTAAATATATTTACTTTATATTTATATGGATTAATCCTAACCTCAGTTATTCTTCAACTCCACCAACCTGTACCAACAGAGATCATTTACAGACTACATATTACAACATAAAAAGGCAATGGCAACAATTTGTGTGTGTCTCAGTCATGATATTACATAAGGATTTTGCAACTCCATTTGGAACTCAACCAAAGCGAACAATGATTAAGTTAATTATTTAATTAAACTAAAATAAGTACACTGGAATAAAATAAAATAGCGATGAGTAGTCACTCTGATTGAAATAAATATATTATATATATAGCTATTTTTATTAAGCTTGAAACTGAATGCGGAGTTTACACTTGACCGTGGCGCGTCTATCGATTTCCACCAACTGACACAGATTCGATCCGCGACCGCGGCTGCCTAGAAGATGCAAGGGCGTAACCTTGAAATTGAGTTTGCATTCAGCTGAAATTACAAGGCTGCGAGCGAATTAATCATTAAAATTAGAAACTAACCAAACTTGAAATGTAATTGAATTGTGTCTAGCTAAAGTACATATTTATTTTATTTCTATGAACTAACGAATGCTATTTGTATGAGTGAATTAAAGTAGCAAAATAATTGAAATAAATTAAATGTAAAATTATTATAATGAAACATTGAGTCTTAATGTGCTTTAAATATTATTTTATTAATAACCAAAAATTGTTCTTCCCAATTTGCAACTTGGTTATTTTTATTAATAACATATGCTATATCGATTATAATTTTCTACTTCGATTTAAATAAAATTTATTTTAAAAAATTCTATTCAATATGAAATTCTAGAAAAAAATGCTATAATAATCTATACATTTTTTATTTATGTAAAATGTTCCCTCTATTTTCGAAATATGCAAATTGTTTTTTGTTTCTGGTTCTGGAATTTTAAAATTCTTATTTTTTTTAATTACCCAAAATTTTTTCGAATAGTATGGAATTATTTTTAATTTCAAACTCTATTGCAGGCTCACACGGCAATGCTAAACTTGGATCAACAAAAGCACGCAGCAATAAAATCACGCGCAAATCAGTCAGCAATATTACCTCTGTGCACGTTTTCACTGCGTGATGTTAGTTCACGTGCTACCAATTTTTGTTCATTGGCCAAACTTTAAGTGTAAGCACGCTAATAGTATCAACGGCATGTAGGTATTCACGCAACAACCCTCTTTCGTGCAACTTACGCACCTTATTTTTGGAAAATAAATCGGAAATCAAAACAAAATACAAAGCCTATTGCCTATTGTACCTGCCAACTTCCCTACTCTACGATGCTGAGTGTAAACGCAGCAAACCATACGATAAGACAACTAATAATATTAAGAATTAAATAGTTTTAGACAAAGCATCCTTCTGGTAATAGTTAAAGAACATGAATAAAGAAAAATTTAGGCACAAAAAGTATTACATAAATGATAAAATAAAAAAATGTAATAAGAAAAAAGATGGCTAGAAGTACTGGTAGAATAAGGAGACTTAGAAAAAGTGCATCAGAATGGCTATAAGTGATAGATAAAGCAAAGCAGTTCTAATGGGAACATCAAAGATAAAGAACAGTGTATAAGATAGTAAGGAAAAAAAGTGCGGAATCAAATTCATAAAGACAAAGAGAATAAATGAAAAAATGTTTGCAACAAAATGGAAGATAACAATTGGGGAGAGGAATACTTACTTACTTTCAGAGAAATCACAAAAGAAGTAATAAAACTAAAATGTAAAACAATGAACAGCAATAGTCGCTAGACTGACCTCATTCTAAACAAAACCCTCAAACTGATCGCCACAGAAAACTCAAAAATACGGGCTAAATTAATAATAAGTTTATGGCCAAGGATTCTTTAAAATGCTACAAAAGAAAAATATAGTCATACTAAAAAAATAAAACCCAAAAGAATCTAACACTCTTACAGATCAATCAAATACTATGACAAAGCTACTAAGAAGATTTTTTGCACACATGCAGATAAAATAACTGAAAAAGGACAATAATCTCTTAATAATACGCAAAACATATCAATCAACTTCGTCATAAAGAAACCATAAACCTCCAGAAGAACGAGAGACGCAAAATCTACCGTAGAAGGGATCTAAGCCATAAAAATTATAGTTGACTTCGCAACAAAACACAACGTGTGGAATAGTTGTCAAGATGAATCATAGAAGATTATTTTAATAGAGCCAAGACAGAAAGGGGGGAGGGGGAAGATAGTTCGAGACAACAAAAAAGAAGTCATCAACAATAAATATAGAGATGTACTCTATTTATTCGGGCTCGGACAACAACAAAAAATGTGCTAATGTGCAGCATACAACATTCAGCGCACAATCCATTAGTAAAACCTCCTGCGCTGCCAAAAGAAGATAGAACTGCTAAATTCGTAAGATATCAGAAGGGCATAATACTACCAACAAGACAGCAGTATAGGAACGCTTGACGTACCAATTGATAAACGGTTGACAACATCAAAAGTTATTTCAACTTCTTCTACTAGCAGATTATGATAAAAAAAACAAAAATGTGGTCTTTATGTTGTGCCTTATAAATATGGTTGTGACAACCTCAAACTTATCTTCCCACCCTACACAAAAACGGAGAAACATCACAAGATTTCGTACTAGGCCCTTTGTTTTTTTTAACATCCTGTATGATGTATTGTGCTAATAATCCAGATGGGTATAGGACAAATCGCAGACTGCCAAAAGACCGACAAGGATATTTGGCCGACAAAGACAAAAGGCCGACAGGCAAATGGCCGACATGGACACAGGGATGACATGGACTCATGGCCGACA